>MU106258.1:0-137650 GCA_012274485.2 Sinapis alba
TGAGGATCAAATATCTTCTTTTCAGAAACTTTAAGGTCTTCAGGGAAGACAGCTCTATAAACACCGAAACCAAGTGAACGACCAATGGATTTAAGACCTTTGGAACCCTTTTGGAAACGTTTCTTGAAGGAACCAGATGTGTTATTGCTTCCGTGAATAGGATGAAGTGGTCCACTGATACTGGAGGAGTAGTTATGTTGGCGGGATACAGATGATGATGATGGTAGCTTAAAGTCAAGATCATCCACCCTATTAAGTATGAGCTTTCAAATTATTATAGCACCAAACAAGCAAGGAGTCATTTTATAAACCAAAAGGATGCACTAACCTCACAAAAGTTTGTGGTTTGCCTGCCATGATTTGCTAATATGGAACCAGAACTCTATAACCTTGAAAGACTAAGTCCACAATCACTTGCTCTGTTAATAAAGAGAGAACTCAGCTTAGTATACTGTACTCATGAGGAGTAAGCTACATCGAGAGAGAGAGAATTTTTTTTTGTATTATTCTCTATTCGATAAATACTACATGTCAAGTTTCAATTTTGATATATTCTGCTGGTTCAAGATTCACTTACTCTCTCACCACCAGATGATCCGCTAGAGAAGCAAAATCATCTTGATAAATTGATATAATTGACACCGATACAAAGTAGAGAGAGAAGTTCAGAAACATAAATCCGACACAAGCAGGAAAGAGACATGAGCCTAATAAGAACAGTTATAGGAACATAACATATGTAAGTGAAGTTGCTAAAAGAAGAGGAAAGACAGTTACTTACTTAAAAGCTAATCCATGGCTTTAGACGATTTCAAACGGCCCGTTGATGATGAGGGATAACGCCTTTGCAGTTTGAGGAAAAAAGCAAGAACAAGAAGACACGAAAGTGGGTGTAAAGCGAGCAGACCAGACAAGTGGTATCTCACCTTTACCAGAGAACAAAAGAACCAAAATAAAATAAAGCAATGAAGAAGAAAAGGAACCTATGTAATGACGCTTTTACCCTTCATTATAGCAAAAAGTGGATTTTTCCTTTTTAAAAGTCTCAAAAGCAAAAGTGTTTTCAAACACAAGATGAGACACCTTCATAAGTCAAACTGGTTTGGATTTAAATTATGGATTTTTAATCAAACAAATATATATATATATATATATATATTTGAAAAAAATATGCAAATGTACAAATCTGCTTAAGCAGTTCTTGAAGATTTGGTTGTGAGACGTCATTGTGATGATGTTCAGTTTATCTATCGATTATTTGGAGAGTTTCATCTCAACCACAGATTTGTGCTTCTGTGTTTTAAGACTTCTATAAGATTTTGTATCCTATGTTACATGTAAGTTCCTCAGTGTAGTGTGAATCAACTAAACTTTATACTCAAAAGACGCTTTAAAGACTTCAAGTTGTGAAGCTGAAACTTAAACATTGTTTACAATATAGTACTGACTTTTTTCATTTATGCCACATGTACCTGGATGCATTTACGGTATATATCTACTGCAAAGATGTCATTCGATGATTCTTAAATTAGATTGTGGTGGTAACAGAGAAGCAGTGATCCTATAACAACATCAAATCAAACCACCATTTCAGCTTCTTTGACACTCGAAGGTATTCCAACCTCCAGTCTCATAGTAGCTCTATACTGTTCAGGCACTTCGGCCCCAGCTTGCGCACATATCTCCACAACAGCAGGTGCTTGCCCGTAAAAGCTTCTTAGCTCCCTCTGCATTGGCGGCCCGTTCACATCAGGAACATGCCAAACATATCTTGGTGGTATCAAGTCATCAAGCACTGCAGATTGCCAACCATGCTGGCCATTCCTCTGTTGGTGCTTGAACGCACCGCAGTTCTGCGCCTTGTGTCCTGTTGGACCTACGTGGACCTCAGGACAGTACCCGCAGACTCTAACTCTGTACATCCTCATCAGCTTTTTGGCTCCTGCTCTCATTTCTTCCCATGCTTGTAAAGTTTCTTCTGCTAGGGAGACTGTTTCTTCTTCGCTGGAAGGTGGAGTGATCTCTGAGAGAGGTAACTCAGTTAACAATGGCTCTGGAGGAAGATGGGGCTCTAGATCAGGCAATTCAGTTTCATCTGCATCAACAAACTCGCTTTTGCCAATGCGGATTATCGGTTTTCTTCTCCTTTTTGTTGGAAACTCAGGGATTTCAACGCCTCCCTGGATGCAGAGCTCAACTACAGCGGGGACTCGAGGAATGGTGAATCTCTCATCGTGACGAATGCGCTTGCCAAGGCGGTCATAGAGGTGATAAGCTTCAAGAGGGACAATAACGTCTTCAAGGACAGAGTTTGTCCATTCATGAAGACCTTTCCTTTGGGAAGCACTCGGACCTTTACATGACTTAAACGGATGCCCGTAAGGTCCAACGTGGATCTCATTACACCACCTAAGAGATAAACAGAACCAAAGGTCTAAGGCAAAACCCATAACCAAACAGAACCGAACTGAAACAAGAAGAGGAAGTAGAGGAATTATTATTACCCACAAGCATTAACACGAACAACTTTCATGAGCCGGTGGAGATTGTTGATCAATCTGATTCTCGCATTGTACACTTTATAGGCAAGAGGCACAAGGCTCTTAACGACCATACCGTTTTTAGGAGGAGGGAGAGGTCTCTTAGGTTTGTCTTTGTTGTTCTTAACTCTCTCCCTCGCGGCACGTCTAAGGTCCACAATGGGAACCGGAAAGGGTTTCTTCTCCCTCCTTGTGTACTGCTTAGGTGCGTCTGCGTTCTGAGGATGATCACTTCTCACAAGAAAGGGAAGAGCTTGACGCCCTTTACTAATCACAAGTCTAGAATCTAACTGAAGTATGCTACTTCCCTGCATCAACATATCAATACTAAGTACTTGAAACTGAACGCTACACATTACTTCCCTGCAGAGTGAAATGAAGCTGACCTGAAGAGAAGCTGAGAAACCGAAAGTGGAAGACGAGTTGGGATTGAGAAACTGATTCATGGGTATGCTAAAAGGTACACTTTTAGGTGAAAACCCCGAAAGGGTAGCAGCATCTCCCCCTGGGGAACAACGAACGAGAAACAAAACTCGATTACAGTCTGACAATGAAAGGATGGTACTGAGCATTGAGGACGGAAGAGACTTACAGGAGAGGGTGGAGTACGTAATCGACATTGTCGACGACTGATGGATTAAAGCATCGGGGAGAAGGTGGAGGATAAGATGAGAGTGGTGCGAGTCTCGGTGACGGAGAAGATAGGCAGCTAATGAGAAGAAGCGTGGAAAGCCTATAATAATGGGTTCTTAATGGGTTTAAGATATAAAATTGTAGTATCATTAGGCCCAGTAAGGTTAACAACCCACCAGAATATCTCTGCCTGCTTCACACAAAAAAGTAACAGAAACAAACAATACAGCATAGGAGCGAAGACATCGTGTGTTTGATGTTTTTTTTTTTGGGGGGGGGGGGGGGGTGATACTGTGATTAGTCTGAGTCATATCATAGATTCATATATATGATGAGAATTCGCCAAATTATATATAGGAAGAGAGATCTCTGGCTTATTGTATCAAAACAAATCTATTCCATGTACCAAAACGTGACCATCAAAATGTCGAAAACGAAACTGTGTGTGACCAAACCCAACGGCCAACGCTTTCACAATTGGGTGCTGTTCCTTTGTGCATCTGGAAAGTGCATCCAAGATGCTCCATTCAGATGTCTTATCCAAATAATTTATCTAAATATTGTTTGTTTGAACATTTGGTTAATTGTTCATCGAGATAAAACATCTTAATGGAACTATTTCCGTTTGTTCTTTTTTTTTTTTACATTTGCATCTAGATGTATTTGATGATAAATAACTAAAACGAATAACTTTAATTTTAAATATAATTTATTCTTAGATCATATTAATTATTTTATATTAACCTTATTAATTTTTAATATCTTATCTAAATTATAGTACAACAAAATAATTTAAAATGATTATTGTAACATTTATAAATTTTATTTTCATAAAAATAAGAGAATGAAACTATAAACAATGATTATCATTTTACAAATTTGGTAGACAAAAAAACATTTTACAAATTTGATTAAATATTTAAACTAAAGCTAAAATTGTTTGATGATAAGCTTTAACATAAATTTCAACAATAATTTCTCATGACTTTAAGATAAACTCAAACAATAGGTTTTTACAAACTTTAAAACACATTAAAATCCAACAATAGTTTAATGATAAATAGAGAATTGTTATGTTGCATTATGAATTCAATCTTCAACCGATAATGATGATATGAGGAAACTCCACCTAAAATTACCAACAAGTTTCATGACAACACATAAAACTCAATATCAATGTGTTTATATGCTAATGATATAAAAGCAAAAACATAAAAACGACTTACATTTAGTATAAAAGTCGATGTCCTTTCACTATTTCTTCAGTAATGGAATCTCACATAGCTTCTATAACTTTATCTATAGTTGGTATGTACAAAACATGCTCATCATTTTTTTGTTAATTCATCCTTGTAATGTTCATACTCTTCCACTCTTTTTCAGTGTGTGAAATCAAAATCTCCATGATTTGAATTTCTGGTAAAATTGTAAGAGCTATTGTTGTTGTTAAAATCTTCACCCATTTTATAGCTCATACTTAGGATGCGTGCAACCAAGAATCCTCCACTTAGCTTTCTATATTCCAAATGTTCTCTTAGTTACTGAATGCAAACCAGAATGCTTTTGTTGAGTAACTCTTTATTGTTTGTTGGTGGTTCTCCTCTAATAAACTGATCAAAGTGATATGTAGTTCTATAATGAGATCCTAAGTTACCGGTTCTAGTTGAATATCCATAGTCGACTAAATAGTACTTTCTAATTAGAGGATGAGAAAAGAAACTTCTTTTGTAATACAATATATTAACAAGAGCTTTGTATTCAACAAAAAGATAAGCAGTGGCTACATTAAAAGAGTGAACAAAAATCAGGTAATAAAACAAAGAAATATATTACAATAATCTAAAAGGGACCATAAACTATCTTTGTTTTGGGACAAAATATTGTATTTATGTTCTTTTTCATCATTAAGATCCAAATTCAATTTATACTTCAAAATCAAATTTCAAACATTTGCAGTGAAAAGATAACATACAAAACTTAGACTCACACATAAACTTTAAACTTTTTTTCTATTTGAAAGACAAAACAATGTAAAAGAAAAAAATCCACCACATAAATGACAGTAAACCATAATTTCTGAACTTTATACCCAAGATAATGAAGATGAAGAAAGTAGAGCCTCCCGTAGTTTTCCAAAGACTCGCCATAGGGGCAACGATAACTAGCAAAGAAGCAACATAAACCGCTAAAGAGAGTGGTCATGAAAAGAGACGTGAGAGAGAGAGATATGTTAGAGAGAGATGAGAGAAACACATTAGAAAGAGATTTAAGTTGAAGTGACTATATGTAAATTTTAAATTTAATCAAGGTTATTTTTATCATTTGCCTTTTTTAATTGAATCAGGTGCATTTGAAAGACTTAACTAGTTTTTTTTAATTCAGCTAAATTTTAAAACTAATTCTAAGTAACCGATTAAATACTGTAAGGTTTTAACCTTGACTTTGAGCTTTAATCTTTTGAATGAATTCAATTAACCAAAACCTTTTATTATATCACTTGAAAGATGAATCACAAACTTTGATCTCTATCTTTCTTCTGCCCTGTTAATCGTCTATTGATTTCTGTTTATCTAGCCTTATATATAAGGCCGTAAGAAGTTCCTAGATTCTATTGTATTAGGACAAGTTATCCTAACTACATTAGACTTCGTATGTCTTTTACCGACAGAAACACAAAGGAAATAACTTAATCTATTTTGTATGCAGGTTCTGGATATTGGGCTGAGACTTAATTTAATTGTGACCCATTAGTTTCTACAAACTCCACCTTGGGCCCAATTCAATTTTGTCTTCGCTTCATCTTCTTCGATATCAACGACGACTCCTCGAGCTCCCTAAAGGCGACTTACGACGATGGCGACTTCAAGCGGTGGTGGTCTTTAACCGGACGGATCCTTCGTCAAGGACCTTCGATCTTCCACTCCACCTTGCCTGTTTGAAGAACTTCAACTCATCTCCTATGTAACTCAGTCTTGTGAGTCTAACCACTGATGTTTCTCAGGTGGTAACTCATCTCCAAATAAACTCATTTATCACACAGAAGGTCGCGACTCCTTCCCTGGGAAAAATTTCTGCGTGGTTTGGTGACTGAGTCTCTCTTTCTCACCGGGTTTCTGCAGTCTTTTCCAGGTGAGTGTTCTTCGAGAATTTTGAGCTCTCAACTGATTTCTTTCTCATGCCTTTTATCCTGTTTGTATCTCAATTTTATTTAGATCATTCTTTTCAGCTTCTCCGACGATTTTGTGCGCCTCCTCAGCTGTGTAAACAACTCATGACTCCCTTCAGCTACGTCATTAGCTGTTTAAGACTTTTGCTGTTTTTATTTAAAACTTTCCGATGATCCATTGAGCTTCCTTCACTGCTTGAGGTACTCGTCTCCCTTCAGCTTTTCCTTTGCTGTTTAAGACGTTCTCTCCAATCAGTTTAATTTCCTTGTTTCATTTAATCATTCTGGTTTTCCCTGAGATTCCTGTTTTGTTTCTCTTCTCAGCAACTCCACCTAGAGCTGAGACCCTTTTTGATTTTGTAAATCCTTGCCTCGCAACTTCCTAGCAGGTAACTTCAATATATATCCGTAGAGCTTCCTTGTTATCGATAAGAAGTAATATGTGTGCTCTAACTTTATTACTTCTTCTTTTTCGAGGTGAATCGATAACTAAGTTACCTGATGTGCCTCTTTCTTAGGCGATCTTGAGGAGTTCACAACAGAGATCAAACTTTTGCCCCGGTAAGGCTTTAGTTAGAAAATCTGCTGGGTTTTTACTGGTATGGATTTTAGATAGAGTAACACTGCCATCTTCAACCACATCTCTGATGAAATGATACTTAGTGTCAAAATGTTTAGTTCGTTCGTGATGAACATGATTCTTTGCTAGGGCTATAGCGCTTTGTGAATCACAATTGAGCTTGACACTTTCTTGATCAAAACCGAGTTCTTTACATAGTTTTCTTAGCCATAAGGCTTCTTTCGCAGCCGCGGTTAGAGCCCTGTATTCAGCTTCGGTTGTCGAAAGAGCTACTACATCTTGTAACCCTGATCTCCAGCTTACTGTATTTCCCCAAACTTGAAACACATATCCTGTTACTGATCTTCTTCTATCAAGGTCATTAGCATAATCGGAGTCAGCAAAACCTTCAATGCTAAACTTTGATCCTTTAGTAAAAGTTAGACACCTTCCTGTAGCTCCTGTTAGGTATCTTAAAACCCACTTTGCGGCTTTCCAGTGTTCTCTCCCGGGTTCAGACATGAATCTGCTTATTAGCCCCACAGCGAACCCTAAATCAGGACGAGAACCGACCATTGCATACATTATACTTCCTACTGCACTAGAATAGGGAATTTCCTCCATGTATTTTCTTTCTTCTTCTTTTTGCTCTGGTCTTAGACTTCTGAGTTTGAACTGAGGTGAAGTTGGTGTTATCACGGCTTTTGCGTCTGTCATACCAAACGTTTCAACAACTCTCCGTAGATAACCTTCTTGTGATAATATTAGGGTTCCTTTTGCTCTATCTCTTATGATATCCATTCCTAATATTCTTGATGCGTTTCCTAAGTCTTTCATCTCAAATTCCTTTCCCAAACTTTCTTTTATGTTCCTGATCTCTTTATGATCTCCTGAAGCTATAAGCATGTCATCAACGTATAGCAGTAAGAACACAGCTTGTGTCGTTTTAACATTCTTCATGTAAACGCATGGATCCTCTTTGCTTCTTTCAAAATTTTGAGTTTTCATAAAACAATCAAATCTATGATTCCATCGCCTTGGTGATTGTTTTAGTCCGTATAATGATTTCTTGAGTAAGCACACCTTGTTTTCATCCCCTTTCTTAACATAGCCTTCAGGTTGTTGCATAAGAATTCTTTCTTCTAAGTCCCCATGTAAGAAAGCTGTTTTAACGTCCATTTGTTCGAGCTCGTAGTCGTTATTAACCACGGTTGAGAGCATTATGCGAATTGATACATGTTTCACTACTGGGGAAAACACTTCATTGTAATCAATTCCTTCCTTTTGAGAGAAACCTTGAGCTACCAATCTTACTTTATATCTCGGTTCTTCCACTCCTGGTATCCCAGGTTTTAACTTGAAAATCCACTTGCACCCAACTACTTTTGCATTTTCAGGTTTCTCGATCAAGATCCATGTATGGTTTCGTTTGAGTGAGTCCATCTCTTCATCAGCACCATTTTTCCAAAGTTTATGTTCCTTGCTCGTCATAGCTTCAGTGAAGGTCTTAGGTTCCCTTATTTCTAGCTCATCGGCTGCTGCCAATGCATAGGCTACAAAATCTTCGTCTTCAAACCTTGATGGGGGTTTTATTTGCCTTCTAACTCGGTCCATGGCTAACATATAATCCCCAACTTCAGATTCTGTTTCGGTTTCTTCTTCTTCTTCTTTATTTCTCGAGCTTTCTTCTGAGTCATTAGATGTTTCAGGTGTAGAGGATGCTCCACGGGGAGGTGATAATCTTTCATCCTCTTGTTTAGTATTAGTGGGTCCTTCAATTAAGTTCTCTTTGAACGTTACCCTCCTTGTCTTGTTCTCTGTTAAGTTTTTGTCCTTGTTTTCAGCTTCAGTCCCTTTAGCGTATGGTATAGTGTGTTTGTATAGCTCCTCTTCATTGAACACTACATTCCTGCTAGTCACACACTTGCCTTCTTCTGATATCCAAACACGAAATCCCTTGGTTCCAAACGGATATCCCAGAAATACCCCTTTTATAGCCCTTGGACTTGTCTTTTCTTGGACTTTATGAACAAAAGCAGAGCACCCAAACCTTTTAAGGTTACTCAAGTCGCACTTAGTATCTGTCCACCTTTCTTCAGGTAATTCATAATCAATCGCAGAGTTAGGTGATCGATTTATCACATAAGTAGCAGTTGAGGCAGCTTCGGCCCAGAATTCTTGTCCTAATCCTGTCTCCACGAGCATACACCGGACTTTGTCCATAATTGTCCTGTTCATTCGTTCTGAGACCCCGTTCTGCTGTGGAGTATAAGGGCAAGTCTTGTGTCTTTTAATGCCGGAGTCGCTGCATAGCTTATCGAACTGCTGATTGCAGAACTCGAGACCATTATCCGTTCTTAGACACTTTATTTTCTTCCTTGTTTGATTTTCAACCGCTTCTTTCCATTCCTTGAATTTGCTGAAAGCTTCATCTTTTGTTTTAAGAAAATAAATCCAGACCTTTCTAGAGTAGTCATCAATGAAGCTTATGAAGTACTTGCTTCCAGCTAGACTTTCTGGAGTCGATGGAGCTCCCCATAAATCTGAATGTATATACTCGAGAATTCCTTTGGTAGTATGTTTCGCAGGTGGAAAGTTTTGCTTGTGAGATTTTCCTAAGACACATGTTTCACAGAATTCGAGTTTATCAACTTCTTTCTTTGGTACATATCCCTTTTCTACCAATACATTCAGATTCTTTAAACTCATATGACACAGCCTAGAGTGCCATATAGTAGTCTTGTCGATATCTGCCTTTGTCACGTTAGCTTCTGCCTTGGATACTGTTCCTTGTAAATAATATAGACCTTCATTGAATTTCCCTGATATGACCTCTTTTCCATCCTTGTAAAACCTGATCATGAAATTTTTTCCTTCATACTGGCATCCTGAACGTTCGAGCATTCCATAAGATATTAAGTTTCGGCTCATATTAGGCATATATCTCACATTTGTGAGAACTACCATAGTCCCGTCAGGCCTTACGATCCTGATCTTACCAATGCCTTTTACATCACAGTGTGTGTTGTTCGCCATTAAAACTCTTCCTCCTTCAAATTCTTCTAAGTCAAACAACACATCTCTGTTTGGCGTGATATGAAAAGAACATCCCGAGTCCATCACCCACTCCTCCTTTGAGTCGTTAATACTAACTGTTAGTACTAAGGGTTGTTTTGGTTCTTCAGCTATATTTGCGGCTCTGTATGGCTTCTTGTCTGGACATTCCCGCTTCCAATGTCCTTCTTTTCCGCATATGAAACAGCCTTTGTTGTTCTTGTCATACTTCGGTCTAGATTTGGATCTTCCATACCTACTTTTAGACCTGCCTTTCCATTGCTTGTTTCCTCCTTTATAAGATCGGTTTGATGATCTTCCCCTGTCCTCAACATATAAACCCGCATCTTGGGTCCTAGAGAGTTTGCCACTTTCTAATAACTCTCTCTCCTTAGATCGAGCTGCTCCGGTTACTTCGTTTAACTTGAGAGTGTCTCGGCCATACTTGAGTGTCTCCTTTAGTTGATCATACCGTTGCGGCATAGAGTTTAGTAATAATATAGCTTGAACTTCTTCAGCAACCTCTACGTTCAAGTTATTTAAATCTGCTACTAGTTTTAGGAAGTCATCCACGTTAGCGTCAATATCCTTTGAATCGTTCATCTTGAACGTATAGAACTTGTGTTGTAAGTAGATACGATTCGGCAAAGACGTCTCAGTGTACAGTGTGTTAAGAGTTGTCCACATTGTAGCAGCTGTATCACAGTGGCTGATTTTTCTTAACACTTGGTTTCCCACGTTTACTACAATGAGATCTTTCGCTCTCTCCGATTTCCCGAGCTTAACGGGATCAATGGTCGGGATACTTTTAGCTTTTTCCTTTTCCGTGTCCTTTAAGGTAGCATCTCCTTCTTCCTTTGTGACTGGTGAATCCATTAGAAGCTTCTCATCGGTTAGGATATCCTTTAACCCTAGGACACCAAAGTGAGCCATCATCCGAACCTTCCATAGCGAAAAATCTCCTGTTCCGTCGAATCGATCTACGTCGATCCTAGTAGTAGTCATTCTTGTTTAAAGCACCCTTGCAATCAAAACCTGGATTGCTCTGATACCACTTGTAAGGTTTTAACCTTGACTTTGAGCTTTAATCTTTTGAATGAATTCAATTAACCAAAACCTTTTATTATATCACTTGAAAGATGAATCACAAACTTTGATCTCTATCTTTCTTCTGCCCTGTTAATCGTCTATTGATTTCTGTTTATCTAGCCTTATATATAAGGCCGTAAGAAGTTCCTAGATTCTATTGTATTAGGACAAGTTATCCTAACTACATTAGACTTCGTATGTCTTTTACCGACATAAACACAAAGGAAATAACTTAATCTATTTTGTATGCAGGTTCTGGATATTGGGCTGAGACTTAATTTAATTGTGACCCATTAGTTTCTACAAATACACTAAACAAACATCAATATCCATCTTCATCCAGATAGATCACTTAACCAAGCAATCCAAAAGCACCTTGCTTTTACCCCTCCTCCATCAGCTGATGATGGGTCATCGATGCATTAAAACACTATAAAGTTATTAGCTTTAGAACATGTAAAGGGATTTCATTCTAAAAATAAAACATGTATAAAGATTTTTATTTTGGGGTGATATTTAAAGCAGAGTAAATGGTTTGCATGTGACGAGGAGAATGGGTATTTAATATGGATTTTGTAACCATCGGAGTAAATAAACTTCGAGAGGAAAAAAGAGAGAAAACCTAAAACCCAGCACCAATGTCCAAAAATCAAGGCAGTGTTTCTGCACAATCGGTATATATTAATATTAACTGAAAAGGTGATATGCTTGGTTTCTCTTCTGACATTAACTATATTTAAAGTATGAGATTTATATCGCAACCTCCATTCTCATCGGTCTCTTTCCAATGGACCTAGTTTGAATGGTTTTATATATTTTACAGACGACAATGGAACACAAGAAACAAAAGAGATAAAAAAGAGGTTTCTTCAAGACTTCACCAACTAAAAAAAGTTGCTACTGTTGACAAAAAAAAAAAGAAAAAAGAAACCAAGTTGCTTTTCACTTGACACAACACCACAATTTAGTGCAGAAGTCATTTCCAAACACTGCACAGGTCTGCCTGCTTCCATCTTCATCACTGCTGTCTCAACTCAACCCATCCAAAAAAGCAGTTTTGCTTTTATTTTATTTCTCTTTTTCTTTTCTTTTCTTTTCTTTTTTTCCTTCCTCACAGCAAAAACACCAACAACAGCAACATGATGTGTCCTTCTTTTCTGCTTCTTTGTCCTTCTCTGACTTCTTCTTCTCAGCTTGCTATTAGAATACTACACGAAACCCATAGTAGCCTTCCCACTCTCTATCTCTCTCTCTCTTTCCCTTTCCCTTTCCTTCTTTCAAGGAGCTTCCCCTTCATCTCTCAAAATCTGTAAGTACTACATCTTGTGCTCACCTGATGAAGCGAGCTCATGGAGACTTCAACTCTAATCCTTTTGAGGATCCGAAAGTCAGATTTAGGCACCATAGCCTTTTGCAAGATTATCAAGAACTGCATATGGTACCAACTCTTCTTTTTCTTGTTCTTGAGTTTATAAAAACAAGTTTTAGCTTCTTCATCTGCTCTACTTGTCTTTGGATCTAAAAGAATTGCTCAAGATTTTCTTGTTTTCACCCTGATCTCTTCCCGCAGCTCGAAAAAAAAGAGAAAGATTGAAACTTTGAGCTTAACTGATTCCTTAACAAACATAAAAAAGTATCGTGTGTAGTCTTTAACTGATCAAAAGAGTGTTTTTCCTGAGAATACTTTTACCTTGATGTGTCTCTCATCTCTTCAGCTCACTTGTATTGTTGTTTTGTTGGGTTACACAAGGATACTGAAGCAATGAGAAAGAAGCTGCAGACTATGCAAGAGAGAAAGGCAACACTAAAGACCGAAGTCCGGTACGTTTATACTTATTATAATCCTTGACAATATATTGCAATAAGTCCTTGATGTTTCTTTCTCAAGTGTTATTATGTTTGCTTATCAGGTTTCTGCGGCGGAGGTACAGACATTTGAGACAAGAGTCCCAGCCTGTTATGCAGCCAACGGATGTTAAGAAGGGCAGAGGAAGATCAAATGGTGTGAAGAAGAGTAAGACACAGTTGATCCGAGTGGATGTGTTTCCTAATAAGACAAGTGAAGCAGACACTAAGCATGTTTCACTTCCTGACTTAAACCACACAGGAATGGTTGTTCATCATGACGAAACCAAACCCAAAAAAGTTCCATTGTTCGATCTAAACCAGATATCTGTAAGCACTCTTAACAATGCTTACAAAAGAAAACCAACAATGTCTTTACTACATCTCTTAAATTGATTATAGGGAGAAGAAGAGGAAGAAATGAACAATAGCGAAGAGAGAATAAGAGTGGAAGAAAGCAGTTCATGTAAGAGAATGAGCAGCATCGAGATGCTGTCTTGCAGGAATGGAGGAACCGGTTCACATAATAAGAGGAAAAGCTCATGGCAAGATCCTGTTGCAGCTCTTAGAGTCTAAAAGACATCATTGTCAAGTACTACTATCTTGTAACATAGCTCACACATTAATTTTAGCGTTGCTGTATTTGCTGCTTATCTTCTCCGTTGAAAACATATCCTTTTGTCGATTCTTGAAGTGGCGACTTATACAAGTGAATATTTGTATACGTTCCATGTGTCGTTCTTAGACGAGTTAACAAAATATACGGAAGTGATCCAAAAGTCTAGGAATAAGATCAACGGTCAAGATGTGTCCACACGTGTATAAACAGAGAACGTTTCGTGTAAACTTTAATTTCATTACCGAACACAAAAGAAATGATATTCTTGTTGTCTGAAACGTAACGAGAAAAGTTAAAATAAAAAGGAAGAACCTTTTTGGACGAAGACGTGTTGTTGGCTCCAGAGATACTCACCAACATCATCTCAAGGCTTACGATTCAAGAACGATGGACGGGTCTGATGTTCGTCAGAAAATCGTGGCTAACCGTTTGCAAAGATCCGTATCTCTGGTCTGTCTTCAATCTCGAGCCATGGTTCGAGTCTTATCTTTAGATGCTTGTTCTCAAGACGGTGACACAGAAGCATGGGAAACACATGAGTAATCTAGGGCGTTTGGAGATTCAGTTCTCTAGATTGTCTGGCAAGGGACTTGCGTCTATCATATGTGAGGGATGTCCGAATTAGCTAGAGTACTTGGACTTGTTTGGGTGTGTGCATTTGTTCAAGCCGTGACATTGCAAATAATGTGTCCAGGCTGAAGCGTATCAAGGAGGTGAAGAAGCCAGATGTATGTGCCAAGGTCAGGAGATGTGGTGGCTCAGACTGAGAGATACGGACTCTATGAGGAGAGGTTTGATATACAAAGCCATGAGGATCTGAGTTTCACTTACTTATATGTTATGTTCTGTAATAAAACATAGTTTATAGTTCTGAACTGGTTAGGTTGTTATACAACCAAATAGGTTCTCTTAATGCTCTGCTCAGAAGGAATTTGATGAAGCATAGATCTCACAATCCCAAGCATTCATGTTGTACACACTTATGTAGAACTCAAACTTATATGAGAATTACAAATAAGTTCGTGTTGACATGACTATTTTGACTACAACACTTCTTGTAGGGAAAGTAAAAGCAAAAAAAAAGACTTTTGACAGTAAAAAAAAAACTAGAAAAGAAGAGAGAGCAGGAAAGAGGAGGCAAGGCAAGCAGTCATATGGAAGGAGCCTGACAAAAGTGTTGCAGAAGCGGATGTTGTGGTGCGAGACCTTCTGTATCCTCCTCCTCCCCTTTTCCTTATGAAAACTCCAAGCTTTCTCGTTTGACCAGCTTGGTCGTCGTCATCACCTGAACACAAAAGAAAAGACAGAGACAAGAACAGGAGCAAGATGATTGATAGGATGAGTAAGCGTTTGATGTCAGCCATCTCTGCTCTAAGATAAGATAAAAGTTTTGGCCATCTGCCGTGATTATAAAGAAAAGGCAATAGTTGAAGAAGATACGTTTTGTCAGCTGAAAATAATTTAATAGCATTTGGTGTGATGATTGAGACATGAAATGATAAGATAATGTCATAGTGTCATGTGGAGCCTATCGCGGCCATAATTCAAAGATCTTGACTCGCTGGAGAACTGAGTGTCCAATTTCACAAAGCGATCATCAATCAAAGGTCAAAGCTGACCATGATATATATAACTACCGAATCAGCTATTTTACCTTAATGCCAAAGCCAAGCAACTTGCTTTCCACACACTATTCTTTGATGAACTATGGGTAAAAAGGGTTCCAAATATAGGGAAGGAATAGATCTTTTATTGGGTCGATGCTACTAACCTGGAAGGTAATCATTCATTCTGGATAGGCCAAGATTTTGTCCAAAATGGCTGGCTCCACCTCCCGGAAAGATGTGACTTGACCAACTCGTTTAGCTAATTCCCCTGTGACTCGGTCCATGTAAAGAAGATACAATCCGTTTCTTTCTTCCAAAGCAGCTACTGCTTTCCTCGCATGGACTACTGATGCTATCCACTCCTCAAACAAAACTGCAGATCATCAGACACAACCAATCAATCTCAGCATCGTTTGTGATTCTTTCTGTTATATGTAACGGTATTGTGCCAGAAATGGAAACAAAATAGAAAATACAATAAAAGGAGCAAAAATATTGGACAATTATCAGAGCCAGGTTTCGATCCTGGGACCTGTGGGTTATGGGCCCACCACGCTTCCGCTGCGCCACTCTGATTTGTTGTTTGAGAATCGTAAATAACATATTTAGTGTTTAGTTACCAGTTTCAAATGCTTCACTCTCGGCCCAGGGTAGCAAATAGTCACATATCAGAAACTCAATTAGCTGTATCCTGCAGGTTCATAAGACAACATAATAAATCCCAGCAGTCCCTGTATCACAGAACATTCTCATTAGGACTTTCAAATACTTACAATATAAACATGCACTCATCCATCTCTGGGGATGACTCATCAAATGGGTCCATGACTAGTAAGTTCTCGGCTAAAACGGATATTCTATGAGAAACAGCAAAAATTGCACGCTGTCCAATGTATGGATCACTTCCCAATTTACGGATCAGATGTTGGACATAAAGCCCCACACTCGTATTTGGTTGTTTCATTTCTACAACAGATTGTAAACACACACAAAAACAAATATTAGAAATGGTAACCAGAAAAAGAAACACAGAATCGGTGAATAAGCTGCCTAGGTTTACCATTTACTCTAACGGGAGTGCACATTCTGTTGATCAACTGTGTAATCATGAAACTAATAGATTCTTCAACAGCTTCCAAGTTTCTCCCCATCGATATAAGCTTCTTCAGTGAAGCTTGAGCATGACAAAAGGAGCATATTAGCAAGAAGGAGGAACAATAGCACACGTTTGTTTCATAAGTACAAAACAGCCTTCCAATAAAAGGAAATGGCAGCTCAGGATATATAGATAATATGTTTGCATTTCATGACTTTCAGTAATATTACCTAATATGAAATCCACAGCCTGATGTGACCAATTGCTGAAATAAGAGGCCTGCAGAGATAATAAGAAGCGGGTTCAATATTAGAAAGCATGCAAAGAGTGCACTCTTAAGCAACAAAGCCAAACATTGGAGTCTTGTTCAGCCAGTTCCAGTAGAAAATCAATAGATATCTTTAGATGTTCTGCTTCCTCTTCATATCCCGGTCCTGCAGTCAAGAGTTTCTACTCAAATTAGAAAGAGTCATAGAAGATGAAATACTGGTGCTTGGTTACATACACGCTAGGTAATTATGGGTATGCTGTTGCGTTAGGGATATATAGACTGTAAACCAAGCACAAGAAAACCATTAAACAAAACCTGAGACCCTCAATCTTTGAGATGGTCGAGTTGATTTCCTTCTCCCCCTTGTCCTTGCTAAGGATCAAACGACAACACAAGCTGAAAAGTTAACACAAAGGTAACAAAAAGGATACAAATATGTGCATAGGAAAGAGACCTAGTCTGAGAAATCTACGACGAAGAACATGGTTGAATCTCGGTTCAGAGACCTCTCCAAACCGCCTGCCGCTTCTGAACTCTCCCAAGTTATCAAAGAAATAACACTTGCAAGAAGCATTCGCTGGGAATAAATCACAATGGGAACCACCTAAGATGCATTAACAAAAATAATTATTCAGCTCCAGAAACTGATCTTGCAGCCTTTTCTATTTTTGGAATCATTTAAATATAAACAAGTTGAGAGAGAGACAGAACATTACTTTCAGCATCCTTGAGATCTTCCTGGAGTCTGATCATCTCCTTCTTCCTCTCTTTAGCCTAATTTCAAAATCGGAACCGACCAAATATCAAATCGACGAACAGAAATCGAAACGTAGTCCAAATAAATTCCGTAAACATGGTAGCAGATTTCACCAAAGAGAATGCACTTTAAACCCAAGTTCGAAAGAAAACCTTGTGCTTCCAGCGAAGAGCATCAGTCTCGGAGGAAGAAGAATCACAACGGGGAGTCGAAGAAGAAGAAGATCTACGGTTCTGGATCTTCGATCGTAGCAGAGAAACAGCGATCGCCAGTTTCAGCGACTCTTCCTTCTCCATCTGATTTGCTTCAGCTAAAGCTCCAACTCATTTCGTTCAAATAAAATAAAGAAATGTTTTTATTTTCGGGAAGATAACCTTGCGCGGGAGAGCTTTTGTGGATACTATACGGAGGCCCAACATGGCCCATTACTACATATAAGAGGGCCCATAAATTCAAGCGGTGTCTGCACTAAATTGTTTTTAAACACTAAATAATAGTTACATCATATATAATTTCTAATTCTATTTGATAATCAAACTACATGCAACATATATGAAAATGATAAACAACTCCACGAATAAGAATGTTTAAAACCAACCCAAGACCCGATCGGATATTTTTGGAACTGGGAACATATAACTAACATAGCCTAGAGATAAAATGTTTTAACTTACCCTATGTACCACTTCCAGCTCTTTTTTATAGGTGGAACATACCAAATATTTTAAAATTGACCCAATACACCTAAAAGAGACTCGAAATAAGTGGAACTAGCCTAAAATAGGTTGGTACATGAATTTAAACAGACTTGATACACCTAAAAGAAACTTGGAAGTAAGTGGAACCGATCCAAAATTTTAAAACCGACCCAAAATTTATGAGTTTTATCTGAAAATGGATCTAAATTACCTGAAACCGATCCGAATCAGACAGAACCTGTAAAAAGTGGATGTTAACATGTCTTAAATAACTAGATTTGAACCGGCCCTGACAGGACCCGAACCGGCCATGACAGGACCCGAACCAAACAATTTTAATTACTCTACTAGATCTAAATATTTAAGATTTAAAGGACTCTGATCCGATAAAACCCAATACAATTCGAATCAGACTAAATTCCTAAACCTATGATTAATAGTGCTTATGTCACCGATATTCGCATGGATCGAACCTTCAGATATATATACGTCTAGAGACATAAATTTTTTTTTGTTGATTTTCAGATTCAACTTTCTGAATCTTTGCAAATTTATATATATTCGGAGTAAGTTAAAATGATAATGCTTGAATCTAATTTTAAAATTAACAATATTTGAGAATTACATATTTTTACGAATATACCAAAATAAATTTAAAATTGAGTATTTCAACTATTTATTTATGTTTTAAATACTTAATTGGTTGTGAAAAGAAAACTTAATTGTTTTTTTTAGATAACAAGTTTGCATTTGTTAGGGTTCAATTTTCAAGTAATATCCAAAATAACATATTCTAAAAAAATGTGCGGAGATGTCGGGTTGAGTTACAGATACTGTACACTGGGCTCTCAGCTAATAGACAGACAAATGATCAAACATTTCCAATGTAAATATCTGAACCAACCAGTTTATAAGGGTCTCAGGTCTGAACAACAATCAACTGAATAGTATCTGAGACCGTAAAACAAAAATGCAAAGGTCAAAAATGTAAAAGATAGGAGTTTCAGAAGAATACAAAAAAGAAGATGAACACATTTCCACATCAACACAAAGAAGTGAGAATAATGTCATAATAAAAGAGCTTAATAAAGAAGAGCAAAACTCCCACAAGTTTTTTTGTTGGAAACTATCTTTGAGTTCTGTCCTTCAAGCTTACAACACAACATTCATCGCACAAAGCCTTGACCCAGAGAGCTTGCGTTGGTTCCTTTACAGATTCCGACAAGCCTCGACGTCTGCAGCCTGTGATGCCAACAGGGACTTCCCCTGCTCGCTAGATTCCACAATGCGTACAGCTGCGTCAATCACCACCTTCTGGAACCTATCATCCTCCATTTTTCCAAGGACCTCTCTGACCAATTTGAAATCCATACCACCAGCCACAATCAGCTTTCCTACAATCCCACCAAAGTTGTTTGGTGCCTTGGGAAGATCGATTCCAATGTCGTCCAACATAGCACCGAACAGCAAGCACCCAGTTTCAAGATCCTTGGGTGTGACCACCTTCTTGGATAGCAAATACACCAAGAGACTAGCAATGGGCTCAACAACAGGCAGGCTTTTCTCAAGGGCCAGAGTGATTGCTTCCTTCACAAACTCCGCGTGATATGAAGGCGACGCAAGCTCCTCCAAACATTGCATAGCTTCATCAAGAAGTCGCACATTGAAATACTCCTCCAGAAGCGACTTTGTTTTCCTCTTGAGAACTTCCTCGCTCAACTTGGGAGCAGCACTAGGCTGTGGTTTCTCTACCGGAACCGGTACAGCCAGTGGTGCAGCTCGCTGAACCGGCGGTTGTTCTGCTGGGCGTGAACCACTGCCCTGTAACAAGGCGCTTGTCTTACCACTCATGAACCCACTGCTCCCTTGAGGCAAGAGCCTCGTGTTCATTGAGGTGGACTTTCCCATTGCTGGAGAATGCAGAGGTCCTGGGCCGTCACGTCTAGACATTGATCTTGTCCTGGGTACCTCCCAGTTATCATTGTCTGCCACAGGCGCTCCCGGCATCCTTCGTGTCCCAGGCATACCAGGCATCAAGCCACCAACACCAGGTCGTCCTCCAGGGTAGATAGGGCCAGGACTCACAGGCCGACTACTAGAAGCCATGCCCTTTCTCATGTTTGCAGTGGCACCTGGTCGGAGACCAAGATTTTTCTCAGCGTCAGAATGGATTTCTGTTATAGTCTTTGCTTTCATCTGTGCACAAGAACATTAGATAGAACATTAGAACCACTAAAAAAAGAAGTAACTTTTTAAAACTGAATCATGAGATTCTGAAGGCTAGATACCTCTTCACGCCTTGGAACCCATCCATTAGAGCGCAAATCAATGATATTCTGAACCATGAATCTCAGACGCAGTTCCAACTGAGGATTCTTGGACAGATCCTGTAGGCGTTTGAAATACGCATCATTGATACGTTTTGACTTAATATTTCCATCAAGCTGTTTGCCAATCGTTTTGAAGAAATGGCAAATAGCTTCAACATTCTCCTCAGGAGGACACGCTTTCTCATCAGCCCCAAGAAGCTCCTATGCTCAGAACAATATGATAAAGGTTAACACAGATACTACCAAAACAAGACATGTCAGTAAGATAATGTGTGAACTTATAGGTTTTAACCTGAACGATGTGATGAACAATCTTTTCTGGAACCATCTTCTGCTTGAGAAGCTCACCAATCAGACGAATGTTTCCTAGAGTCTTGAGCTTCAGCAATTTTTCTTTGTCACTACGCTCAGCCTCCTGATCTGGAGCACTCATCTGTTTAAGCTCCTCCCTCAAATTGACAGATATTCAGCAGAACCCTCTTGAATGTGATCTCTTTACCCCCAGGCTCTTCAGGTGGGAAGGTGGGAAGCTTGTCGTTGATGTCAGAGCACAATTCAGCATACATTGGGCAGAAGGTCGGCTCAAGGACTGCTTTGTCAAAGATAAGAGTTATCACACCCTACAAATGAAAGAGAACAAATCTCGTTAGCTACGTGAAGAGCCTGGATGATTTAAAGACTTTATCTATGATTAAGATATAGTATACACCTTAAGGATATCAGCAGATGTGATGCCAGAGTCAATAAGTTGGCCCTTAAGAAGATCATACTTTTCAGGGGTAAGCTTATTCAGTATCCTAGACAAGAAAAGGATATATATTTGTCAGTGTGCAAGCACGATTTAACGATTCCATGTTGCAATAGTCTAGACCAGGCATTATCCTTTCACGGTCTTCAGGACACGGTCATTTTCAGAAAGGTTTCCTCTTCTAGCTGACCACTGTACTTCAGCTTTGACGAGGACAGGAGCTCTCCCACCCTGCTTCCACACGATATACAAGTGAGAACGTAACATAAAAGTGAAAAGGACATAGAAGAGGAGGAAAAAAAAAACATTAACTTTTTATGAACAATTACCCCTTGGTTGGCTGATACTTGTCCCCTAGATTGACCTTGACGATTATATTGGTTTGCTTCAACATACCTAGAATCTCTTGCTTCACGGAGATTTTCCCATGACCTTTCCTCCCCAGGAGGTGGTGGTTGAGCAGCAGAACGGCTGCGCCAATTGCGAGTGTCTGGCTCAGAGAACCGACTTGCTGACTGAGCTGGAACCTAGTGCGTTAAGAGAACAACAGATCTGTGTTAGAACTCATGAAACTTCATACTGGAGGAAACAATGCAAAAGTGATGCTCCGACAAAAAACATACCACATTGCTTGCGACAGTTTATCCACGTGCCCAAGTCTGTTCCTCACCAAACAATTCTAATTCAGTTTCCCGTTTGACTTTCAGAATTTCATCAGAGAGTTGAGCGGTCTGTGTATATACAGAGACGTCAGTGACCTCAAATAAACATAAACAAAAGCTCAAACTATACCACTCTTGATTCTACAGTTATTTTAAAGTAAGATATTCACCTCCTTAAGTTCCAAAAGCTGTTCACGGGTGTACTTCACACGTTCACGGCCATCGAACCTTGAGTCTCCACCCTGAAACAAAAATGATAACGGAGGATGAATCTTCACTAACATACACTCAATACACACGAAAAAAACACAAAGGACAATAACCAACAATGCTAAGAGAGGGATTATTTGTATGATTAATGAACTAAAAAGTGCAAGAGATGTCAGTAGGTCCTTTATGAGCAAATAGCAGCTAACATAATGCCCACCTAAAAGCCTACCATATCATTTTACGTCCATATTTACAGCAGCTACACATACTTGTGTGCGCCGCTAAGAATCAGGACAACACAAATTGCTTACTTATGAAGTTTAATTACATGTATGTTTCAGACACGTGATTCTATGTAGTCGGACTCATCCAATATGCAACATGAGCTCAGTAGTAATAATTTATTGAAACCTGCAAAAACAAGATAGCTTTCAGCTAATTATGTATGTTGCAGACAAGAAATGTGATTCTATGTGGTCGGACACATCCAATATCCAACATGATGTCCACAAAACAAAAACTAAATCCCCTGAACAAGACTACCGTAGATCCAACACGAGCTCGGAAGTAATTTTATGTATGTCGCAGACACGTGATTCTTTATGGTTGGGAAGCATCCACAATCCAACATGAACTGAGTAGTTATTTTTACAATGAAACACGCAACAAAAAAAAAAACTTCAGCTAATTATGTATGTTCCAGAATCCAGACACATGATTCTATGTGGTCGGGACTCATCCAACATCCAACACAAGCTCAACAAAAAAAAACTAAATCCTATGAACAAGAAGAAGAGCCTAGATCCAGAATCTAGATGGGCAGCTTTGGAGGGTACCGTGAAGGAGAAAGAGGAAGCAGGAGCACCACCATGAGGACGAAGGAGAGGGAGATCGGAAGAGGAAAAAGATCCAAAAGAGATGGACGAAGAAGAGGAAGAGGAGGAACCAAATAGTCTGTTTCCTCTACCGCCACCAGGTCCCAAGCTCAGAATCGTTTGATCGCCTTGCTGCATACCGAGATCTAAAAACACCTGAGATCGAATCGAAATCTCCAAACAAAAAGAAGGACGAAAAGGTAGAAGAAGAAGAAGCTCTTCTCAGCGATGATGAATCCGAGATTCAGAGAGAATCTACGGAAAGAGATCGGTTTTTGTGCGTGTGTCTCTCTCTTTCTCTCCTGGCGTTAGCGAAGAAGAGATTGAGACGAGAAGAAGAAAGAAGAAGAAAGAAGAAGTCGAGAAGGAGACACAATCCCTTCTCTTTTATTACCGTCTTATTCCTTTACCGAACCAGATACATCTATAGCCCATTTTTCTGTTAAATTACCGTTATATCCTTCACTTTTGTTTTTTTTGTTTCGTCACCACCCATTGGTTTTTCCGTCATTATATACTTACTAAGCTTTTTTATAGGTGAGAAAGCCTTAGCACAATGTGAAAAGGTATATGGAGCTGCCTTGGCTCGTGTACACCAACAAGTCTTAGCACTCTCTTATTTGCTGCAGATCTAGGTTGATGTAATTCATTAAGAGGCAGCGATTGGAAAAACATGTGAGAGAGAGATCATGAAAGACTTCACCGACAACTAGTAATCTTACAAGTTGCAGTTCCACATCTCAATATATCTTTAACTACAACCAACTGTCTGTAACAACTAAAGAGGCATTTGTTGACACAATGCAGAGAGAATGAAACAAACAACTTGAAGCGTTTATAGACAGACTCCTCCTTGCGTTTTGAATAATAAACTCTTCTCCTGTTGAAGCAAAGGTTTAAAAAATCTTCATGAGATTGAGAAGTCGGCAAACTGTGGAATGTCAACATCCTCAAACTCGTTGTCATCTGCACAAGAAAGAATGAGTTCAATTCATCATGCCATTCATAGCTTCAAAGCAATGCAATACCGCATCCTCAAAACACTTGTATGTAATCAATGTTTGGATAAATATAAAATCTGATGGTGGAATATAAACAGGGATCAGATTCAGCTATATCCAACGACCACAGAGGTTTTAGAGAAACTGCAAAACTCTCCATACAAATCAATAGAGTTTGAAGGGTTCACCAATTAAACAACCAAAATAAATATTCAATTACTGAGTAGTCCGTGTTACCTATATGCCACTAGATTTACCAGAACATTATATACCTTTCTTCAAAGTCAGAGCCACGACTGCATCATTCTCAACCTGAATAACAAAACAAAGAATATTACAGCAAACAAGTCACAACCAAAACTCGTAGAATAGCTCTTCCTTAAACTTTAACAACAATTGTAATTCATTCCCTAACATTTACATACATGATATCACTACCTCATAGCTCTTCCACCAAACTGAACAATGGTTACCAACATATTGACATAATATGAGACAACAGTCAAAACGTTTGATACCTTCTGCTCCGCTAGAGATTTGGAATCCTCTAATACTTCTTCAGTAGACATCAAAACCAGACGCTGGTTGCTAACTGGTTGCTCAATGAGGGTAAACAGTTTCTGCTTAACATCCAAAACAGTCTCTGTGGGATCGCATTGGATAAAGTAGGTGGCTTTCATGCGCTTCACACGGATATACATTGCCTGCAAAACAAGATCAAGCAGACTAAACAAACACTAAAACCAACATGGCGAGATCCAAAATCTTCATTAGATCAAAACAAACTCCAGAAGAACAATGAAATTGGTAGAAAAAAATAGTAGAGTACGAGAATGGTTTCTCAGGGCAAAAAGCTCTAAACTTTCCCAGTTAAATAAACAAATCAAGTAGAAAGATATATGTAATACCATGGCAAGAATCTGGCGGCCTTCTTTAAAGCTCTCTCACTCACCTCTCTGTATAAGCTAAGGAAGAAGAACTATTGGTGGCTTGTTTACAGACAGAGTGATTGTTACAGACAGAGTGATTGTTTTAGATCCCCCAACTTTCAACTATTTAAACCTCTGGTCCCTGATTAATCCGATTTATACTATTAACCCATGTATGTGAATGATTATTCGTAATGGGCTAATGGGCCTTTAAGTGCTGAAGCTGGATAAAACTGAACTGCTTTAGCTTTTGCTTACAGTTGTCTATCCTAAAAGAACCTAAACCGCGTTTAAATTCGAATCATCTCGATCTCGTCTTCTCCTGCTTTCTGATCTCATTGGTTAATCCGGAGAGAGAGAGAGAGGATGGTGGAGAGAACGATGAGCCTAGGATTTGGAGTGAACGGAGAAACCTCAGGAGTTAGAGAAACAATGTGGGCACAACAAGAGCTTCTTCAGAAGATCAGTCAAGAGCTTGACGATGAACGAGAAGCGTCGTCATCAGCTGCTTCCGAAGCCCTGTCGATGATTCTAAGGCTCCAGGGAGAGAAAGCAGCGTTGGAGATGGAGACTAGCCAGTACAAGAGGATGGCGGAGGAGAAGATGTGTCATGCTGAGACCTCTCTGACGCTCTTCGAAGACCTGATTTACAATAAGGAGATGGAGATTGCTTCTCTTGAGTTTCAAGTACAAGCTTACAGATATAAAGTACTCAGCGTTGGTTGCGTTGATCCAGCCGTTGTGGAGAACAAGTTTCCGGAAAATCTTGTCTTCTTTGGTGATATCTCTTGCGTGAATGAGAAGAGGAAGATGAAAAGAAATCTATCGGTAAAAGCTTTATGTTTTCATGGTTGAGACTTTGAGAGATGATGAGACAAAGTTTATGTCTTGTTTGTTGCAGAGTCCTTTCGATGGCATGAGTAGTGAGAGAAGAAGCATGCTTCTGTCTGATAGTAATGGTGACAGTTCTTTATCTCCTGGTGAAGACTTGAGCGTTTATTGGGAACAGATGAGGAGAATAGACGAGCATGTTCGAGAGATTGCAGACACAAGAGATGCTCCCAAGGAGTCTAAATGGCCTTTGCTTAGGCGCAAGTCTATGTCACATGCGTTGGTTTCTCAAGTCAGCAATACTATCCTAAAGTCAGCCAAGAGTGATGTCAGTTCAATAATGGAGACGATGAAGAACCCTGCCAAAGATGCTTTGTCTCCAAATCTCCATGACATCTTCAAGATTCTGAGGACAAAGGAAAGCCTTACAGTCATCTCGGAAGAAGAGGAACTCGAAGAAAGAAGTGTAAGTGCTAATATTATGTGCTAGAACAAGTTGGTCAAGTGGATGTTAATAATTAGAAAGAATCACAGGTTAGAGGCGAGATGGTGAGTAGTAATTACGAAAGGAAATTGAGTAAGCCGCCAAGCATCAAGGAAGAACATATGAGTTTGTTAAAGGAGATTAGAGAACAGCTCAATGTAATGCAGTCAGAGATGAGAAGCTTAAGATCAGAACTGCATCAAACTCGACATGTGTCCCACCCCGAGGAGGATCGAGCACTTAACTCAATTCAAGAAGTAATCATCTCTATTCTTGGTAAAGAGATGGCTGGATAATATTCAAAACTCTTATAAACGATTTGTTTTGTTTCTTGAAACAGGCCATGATTCACTTTTGGCTCTAGAAGCCGCCACAATGCTTGGGATTGGTTCTAGTTTCCCATACAGACCATTTTGTATGTTACTTGAACCTTCCAAGTTCCAAGAGGGATGTAAAAAAGAAACTGATATGTTGCATTGTGAAAACAAAATGTTTAATCTCTCATGAAGTATCTAAAGTTGGTCCACAAAGGATAAGGATGTCAGGTTCGTTAGTTGATGCAGAAAATGCAGGAAGGATTAGTAGAACATTTATCAAGATCAAGACTCTCTCCATCGTCTCCCTTCGAATCTATGTTTTCGCACAAGACGACGAAACTTCTCTAAACTCTAAGAAAGACAAAAAGAAAAACAATATAAGGTTAAAAAAAGAAAAAGCAAAGTCAAATCTTTGTTTGACTTGAATGATGAAACTTGTGTAACAAGATATTAGGTTTACGAAGCAAGTTCAATTATCCAATGAAGGAATCCAAGCGTCTACATTTAGAATCCACAAAAAAAAGATCAAAACTTTACGGATTGTGACGAGAGACTAACGGTCTTTCGTTAGAAAAATTAATTAAAAAAAGCTGATTTCGACATTCATAAGAAAATCAAAATCGAACAAAAAAAAAAAGAGGGAGGAAAAAGTGGATGATGTTGTGTGTGTTCTCATAAGAAAATAAAAGATAGAGAAATCGAAGAACATGTGTTGTGTATCAACGCACAGTTTTTAAAATGGAGGGATTATGTTGTTGCTGCTGCTTTGGAGTGAAAAATATAGGAGTATTTATTTAAACAAGAGATACTAAAAACTATATAATGGTATTCATTGATGAGCTTATTGATGTTTTTCCGGTTCGGCCGGTGACCTCGAGAACCGAATTAACCCATTCTATATGCAATTAATGGGTTTTTCATGGGCCATAGAATTTCATTAAATTACGTTTTTGTTTTTAATTAATTTGTTTAATACATCACAAAAACGAATTTAGACATACAAATTTATTTTTGTTTTTGTAATAACGTTTAAGGACGACTGGTTCGGCTGTCCTAAAATAGTAACAAAATATGTTTTCCTCCTGTTTTGTAGATTGTAAATTAAAAGCACATGTATTTTGTTGGAATTTGTGATTTACTACATATATCCATTAATCTCGATTTTTGTAATTTTCCGCATTTTTTTGGGTTAATAATCTCCATGAATATAAGTGTTCTTCTAGCTTATAATGTATAGATTGCACTGAAATTAGACAAAAAAAAACAAATAAATAACACACAAACAAAACAAAACAAAAAACTATAGTTTTGGATAAGAATAACAAAATCCTCGGACAGGATCTGCTTGTACTTAATCAAAGTGTCCTTAATTATCTCCAACTTATATTTGACTGTAAAACCCACCACACACTCACTCACTCACATCATCTTCCTCCTTTCTATATATACATTCCTCGTACCAAACTTAACACCTCCATAGATAACCTTTTAACTAATTTCACATTCTTCATGGCTGATAATGTCCAAGTCGTACCCGTCGAGGAACCAGCCGCGACCGCCACCGCCACAGCCACCGCAACAACCACCGAGCCAGAACCTAAAAGCTCCGACCAAATGGAGTCACAAAACGACAAGCCACCCGTTGGAATGTTGGTCACAATCGTAAACCTTTTCGCCATCGGTGTTCTTCCAATCTTCACCTTCTTTCTCTCTCTCACACTCCTTGGCTACGCCGTGTGGCTCCTCTACATGCGCAGCTACGACTGCGAAGACATCCTCGGTCTGCCACGTGTCCAGACGCTCGCTAGCGTTGGTCTCCTCGCCGTGTTCGTCGTCAGCAACGCGGCTCTGTTTCTCCGGCGGAAGTTTCCCATGCCGGCACTCGTGGTGATGGTGGTGATTCTTTTGCTGATGATGTTCATCGGTTTGGCGTACGCCGGAGTCAATGAGATGCAGAGCAGGCGGTTTCCTGCGACTGGGAGGTGGTTTAAGCTCAAAGTGATGGATGATGTGAACTGGAACAATATCAAATCGTGTGTATACGATAAAGGAGCATGCAACGAGCTTCTTTATGATTCTCCAAAAGAGAAACCTTATAATCGAAGAAAAATGTCACCAATAAAGGTTTGTTCATCACAAAAAAAAATATATATTATTTTTATCTCATAATCTTGTTTATGTTTATATAAAATTAATATTATATATTTATAGAGTTATTTTTATCTCATAATATTATTTAAGAAATTTTTAAATATTATTATCTTATCGAATTATTTCATATTTTACATTAGCCTAATTTAAAACAGATAAATTAATTTATTGTGTTTATAAATTTATAAAATATTCATTCATAGAGTTTATATAATTATCTATACATATATATAAGTTATTAATTTATAATTTTAATGAGACCAAATATATATCTAAAAGTTTTTAAAAATGTTATTATCTTATAGAATCATTTTATATTAGCCTAGAATGAAGACATATAAATTTATACTCTGTGTAAAGTTTTGTTTTGTGGAACGTATGTCCAAGATTTTCAAATAGTTTTGAGAGGACCATGTTCCATCTTTAAACCAGTAGAGTAGTTACACAAGTTGTGTTTGATTTGTGTTGTTGTTGCAGAATGGATGTTGTATGCCGCCGGAGACATGTAACATGGATGCGTTAAACGCGACGTTTTGGTATAGGAGAAAAGACGAGGGTCGACCGTCGGAGATGGAGGTGATGTATGGTGGGATGGTCGGAATACTAAGCGACTGTGAGCTGTGGAGGAATGATTGGAGCGTAATGTGTTATGATTGTAGATCATGCAAGCTGGGATTCGTAAGAGCTGTAAGGAAGAAATGGTGGCAACTTGGTGTCTTCTTGGTTGTCATCTCTATTCTTCTTCTCATCTCTCACCTCTTGATCTTCTTGGCTACTTTTTGGGAAAGATTCAAGGGTCAACAATCATCATGAGGGTCGAGAGTTCTATGTGGTAAAATAATTTATTTGTTCTGTATTCATTTTAGTACTCAAGCAGATCTTTAGCTCTTTGGTTCTTTCTCTCTGTTTCTTTGGTTGGTTTAGTGTAAAGAATGTGTTTGTAATGAAGTACAAACAATTGGTTTGATTTAGAATCCAAAAGAAAGTTCTTGAGTCCATTGCTTAAACCATCATTATCCCCGGTCTCTTAACCGAGGTTCTTAACTTCGGATAAGAGATATAAGACCATGATTAACCCAATGGGGGTTCTTAGTTTTTTTTTTTTTTTTTTTACTTTTTCGTTTAAAATAAAAAATAAAAATTAACCAATTGCGGGCCGCCACGTGTCAGTGGGGCCCGCAAACAGTGTAAGAGCTGGGTTCTTACAGAAGAGTTTTAAGGAGTGGTTTTTTAAAAAAAAGTGGGTCCCACTCCTTAAGAACCCATCTTAAGAGCTCCCATTGTTCATGCTCTAAGAGTTATCTCTTAGCCGAAAAATATTTAAAAAAAATATCAAATCATGAGTTAAGAACCTCGGTTAAAAGATCAAGGATAATGATGCCCTTAAACTTTGAAACTGAGGACTGCAAGATTAGAACTTAAAAGTGTCATTGGATGGGAATGTCTAATATTTTTGCATGTGCATGTGAATATAGCAAATTTGGTAACCACGTAAAATTTCTCCCAGCCGTTATAAACAAACCAAATCAAATGTAACAAAGGAGAGGCACAATGAAGACACTTAGAGCAACAGCATTGGTACATCTCTCTCAAGCGTTTCTTCCCAACATATATATTTATTTTTCTACTAAATTTTGAAAAGAAAATTTTAAGCCAATTAAATTAGGACACCTTACAACTTAGTCTCTTTATATCTTTGGTGAATTTCTTCCCAAAGAAACTGTCTTTCACCATTTCTCTCACTTACTTTTCTTTTTACAATTATTTACATTATTATAATGGTGAGAGATTGCATCAGATACCATTGATGCTGATGCTCTTAGTTCTTGACTGTCCTAACTATCAACAGAGGAGCGATCATGCTGGATAACTAAAGCTTCTTGGAAACTAGGTGCACAAATAAATATTATTAGGAAAATCGAAAAAGTAAAATACAACGTTTTAAAAGGTGAAGCAATAACATAAAGGTGAAATTCTAAATTTTGTTTCCCTGCTTGCATCCTTCATCTGTACAAAGAATAGCCAATCTTGGGAGTCATAGACAAAAACCAAAACGATCTCTTAGCACTCAATTAGTGAGTGAAGACACAGAGCTAAGGCCGTGTCTCATGGCTGCTTCCCACACCAGATCAATACGGTCAACGTCAATGGCTCCAACCTCATGATGTTCCCAACCCTCCAGCATATGAACCACTCCTCCAGCATGGCATGCATGCACCACCCCTCTCTCCATTGTGTACTGCGGCAACACAACACAGTTTAGTATGGTGGACGAAAGGGATAAAGACACAAATAAGACTTCATACCTCGCAGGTTCCGAGTCCTTGAACATCTTTGGGGAGCCTCATAGCTGCAAGATCGCCATAAGTGCAGTTCCTTCTAAATTTGAGGATTGGTGGCACTACAAACTGGTGGAAATGCGTTCCTGAAGGAGCCCAGCTCTGCTCCCTTGGTGTTAACCATTTCCCAACGATCCAAGTCTGCATATACATAATCCACACTCCCAAACACATTTATATCTACACAACAAATGAAACCCACTTAGAATATCAATACAGTACCTTGCAGTGTTGCGCAGCGTTGTATTTAGTCACTTGTACGAGGTAGTTTTGGAACTCAGCAGGAGCTTCTTTCTGAATCTTCTGGAACCTCTCTATCGACAATGTCAACATCTGTCCATTGTTCAAACATATGTTAAGACTTTGGGATTCTATAGTAAACAGAATCTTTGAGACAATAGCATTAGTAAGAGACTTACGAGAACTCTCACTCCACGACGACAGAGGTAAAGAGCGATGGCTCTTCCCAGCTTAGAAGTGGCTCCTGTCAAGAACACCTCTTCCACACCTTTTGGAATTTCATTGAGAATCACTGCTGCGGTTAATGTGTTCCCATGAACCACACGAACTCTAAGGTCAGGATGCTTGTTGACAAACAACGTCCCACCACCATTCAGAGCTTCGTTCTTAGAACCAAAAAAAAAAAACATAAATAAGTAACCTTTTAAGTGACTTGACTCAGAAGTTTTGGTTCTGATACAAACCTTGTTCAGAGCAGCCAAGCTTATGACTTTAACACCAATCTTATCAGCTCTCAGAATCGCAGCCTCGATCTGATCATTTATGCCTTGTTTAGCAAACGGTAAGAAGTACTGCAAAAAGAAGCAAAAGACTCAATAAAACACTCTGTTTCTCTCTGTTTTCAAGGGGAGTAGAAGGAAACAGAGACATTACTTGGAAACCGAATCTGGGAACTCCCCAAGTCTGGCAAAGATTTTTCCTGAGGCTATAGAAGCTAAAAAGAAAAGCCTTTGACCAAACCCACATGCCTAACATTACCATGAACGTGAATGGCCACATGGGCAGCAGAAAGAGCCTTGTTGTGTATGGCATTGAAGCAAACGATCTGAACACAAACGGTGCATGCATCGCCGACATCACATCTACCCCATGAGCCAAGAACACAAACTCCGGCACTCTCTTCCGTTCCCCTGCGCACAAATATTGTAACTTTGAAGTCAAGGAAGGGGTATTAATGTCTTTCATGTCTTTGGCTCTACATGCTTGACTTTGACCATCCACTTTGGTTTCACACACTCTACAACTTAAAGAGACCCCATGATTATTGGGGTCTCTTAAGAGGGTCTCTTGTACTGTTTCGCGGGTCCCACTAACATGTGGAGTCCGTGAACAGTGCAAGAGACGGTTCTTAAAATTCTTAAATAAGAACCGTTTCTTGCACTGTTCACGGGTCTCACTGACACGTGTCGGCCCGCGATTGGTTTAATTTTTTTTTTTTTAAACAGATAAAAAGCAAAAAAAAAAATCAAAAAAAAAATAAGAGAGCCCAAAAAGGGATCTCTGGGTTAAAGATAGCCTAAGACCATAATTAACCCCGGGTTCTTAGATGAAGTTCTTAACGTAATTTAAGAACCGGTTCTTAACTTTAACAAATAAAAAGTTAAAGACCGGTTCTTAAATAAGACATTTAAGAACCGATTATTAATTTTTTCTTTGTTAAATTAAGAACCGGTTCTTAAATTACGCTAAGAACCCCACCCTAAAAACCCGGGGTTAATCATGCTCATTAACTAGCTTAAACTGTTTGGTATTTCTGCTTAATTTATTCAACTAGTCTAGTAATAGTTTAGGTACGTTATTATTACCTGAAGCCAAACGAATCTTCTTTTGGAGTTCCCATGAGTTTGAGTTAAGTGTGTTGCCCAAAACATCAAAGAGAGGCATAAACAGACAGAAGTTGGTCCCCATTTCTTGATGATGCAGACTATGGTACCTGCATAATCCCACCAATAAAATCAAACTTTAAACATTTTAAATTTCATCACAAGTAAAAATTATTATAGATACAACTAGAAACTGTAGAATCTTTGGGCATATTTGCTTCTTAAAGTAAAAATATGACAAAGTCACGTTCGTGTGTTCCTTATTCAATGAATAGCCTTTATTGGAAATAAATGGTGTGTGGAGCCAAATAGATCTAACCAAATCCACAAAAAAAAAAGATGACATGTGAAGTACTTTGCAAGAAAGGGTAATAAGATAAACGTTAACAACATACGTTGGAGTGTAGATGAGATAACGTAGGATTGGAAGAGTCTTGAATAACTTGTGAGAGAAGATTTCAACGTTACAATGACCTAAACATCTTAGGAAATCAAACATGATAGCGTATCCGTAGATCAAGCTTATTGATCCAACACCTAACAAACAAGAACCAATCAAAGGAACTCCAGCTACGACACAGAGGATAAGGTTTTCCAATAACGTCGCATTTCCAGCTGCACCCAACAGACCAAAGATTGTTATTACATAAAAACCAAAGAAACATTCCTTTTTATTACTAGTTAGTGAAGATTTTTACCAGTCATGGGGTGTGGAACAGAAGATGAGTGGTGGTAAGAGTGGTAATGCGTGAATAAGTAGTTGTTACGATGTAAAGATCTATGAAGATAATAGTATAAAGGCTCTGAGAAAGTCACATGTATCACAATTAATGCGATTAGTCCTTTCGTGTTCCAGAGAGGTATACTGTTCATCATCATCAATGGAGGAGACATGTAGCAGATCATGCTAGCTATTATTGCTTGCAGAATTATATAATTGTCCCTGTAATAAAAACCCACATATCAAAACCTTATCTTTGGTGGGTTTGAGAGTTGCTTAAGACCATATCAAGAACAGAGAAACAAAAGTAAGTAAGAGTAGTTATGTACCAGTGCCATTCGTGATCAATCTGCTTAAAGTCAACACCATTAGGGTTAATCCTTAGAGTGCGGGTCACCCAAAGCATGTTGTTGTAAACGCTCCAAAGGACATGAACGAGTCCTTTGAGTCCACAGATGATGAGGATATGAAGACACCATAGAGCCCTCGAGTAGTCTTGTTCGTATGCCCATGAGTATACTACTTGTGCTGCTAAAGGAGCGTATAGAAGATACTTACATAGGTAGAGAAAAAACACAAAAAACAACAACATATGAGTTTCAGAAGATGAAACCAAGCTTTTGAAAAAGACAGGTGAAAATTTATTCTTTTCTTTTTTTTGAGCAAAAAACAAACCTTAAGATTGCCATAGTTTTCCCAAGGCCAAGCTGATAAAGTAACCATTCTTCTTCTTGTGCTCTCAGATCTCTCTCTGTCTTATTGGTTTATAACCTTAAAGATTTCTCCAGGTTTCAAGCAATCCTGAGAAAAAGATGTTGCTCTGTTTGTGGAAGTCAGAAATAGAGAGAGAGAGAGATTTAACTGATGAGGTTCTTTCTAATCTCAAGAAAAGAGATGGAGATTTTTAGTTGAGGTTTTTAAGTTCGTTGAAAGAACAAAACCTTAGAAAGATTTAACCAAAGCCTAGTTGTGTGGCATTATTGAGAGCCTCGAGCTTTGTTTAGTTATATATAAGCATTGTAGGAGGGCCAACTAGACCCCAATACTTGTTCTTTTATCTCTCTATAATGAGATTTAAATACAGTAATTTTCAAATCAATATTGTGAAGAAAATCGTTTTCACCTGAAAATAAAACTCTTACAACAATCAAAATCTGACTACTGTATTCAGTGAATTTTAACTCTGCTCAATTGTACAACATTCACATGCTCGTGCAGTTCTGGTATTAACATTTTTACTTTGATTAACAGTTGATGTTTTTATTTCAAGTTTTATAATTTGGAGTTTATTTAATTTGGAGTTGATGTTTTAAGCTCCAACCAAAAGAACCGGAGAAATACTTCAATCTTTTCATTTTTATTAAACTTCAAATCTTAATATATATCAAACCATAAAAAACCATAAAACTAATTGTGTGTCTACTTAAACAATACCACCACTATCATGGAGAAACTAAAATGCACATAGTGTTTTTGTAAATCCATAAAAAGAAAAGCAAACATTTAAAATATCTTTTTGATAATTAGTACTTTCAATAGTCATTGTTAGCGTGAAAAGAATGTTAACAAAATGTTGGAATAATTTATAAATTAAGTAAAATTTACAAATTTATTAGCTTTAATCAAAATTGAGCAAACAAGAAATAAATCTGTTGTAAATACTTGTAATATAAAAGTAACTGTAACCAAATTATCTGAAATTTGATAAATTACTTAATAGAATTGTATAGTATATATAGAAATATATTTTATCAAAAATTATGTCTATAATATCTAAAATTTAAATATTTGCATCTTGTTCTAAAACTTTCCAAATATCTAATCGTATACCAAAACCAATGGAAATCAGAAATGTCTTCATTGTTTTCTTAATACTATAGGTTTGTGTATTCTATCATAGACATATCATAAAAATTAAACATTAGTATAAACATTTTTTTAACAACTTTATTGATTTGTTGAATTTTATTTTTAATAATTAACGACATATAAGTATAACTACTCCATTGATACAATGGCATAGCTCTCACAGCTGGACTATATCTCTCTCTCACGCATTAAATGTTGGGTTTACAGTTGAAGCGGCGATGGTTACACCTCTCCCACGGTGGCTTCTTCGTATACTCAAATTTGTATTCAACTTGTCCTCTTCTTCTACTTTTCTAATATTTCTTTATATTCTTAAATGGTTTTTCAAACCACAATTTAATCGGCATTCATGTCACGTACATTAAAGCTTAGCAAGCAAAAGTTTCAAGCGTCCAAAATACATCACATGTTTAATACGAGCATTTATCTGACAAAAGTTTTCTAGTGTAGTGGTAAAAAGTCTTGCACTAGTTACTTACCTTCAGTATCTTGATTTTCAGGGGGAGCTTAAGCAATTAATACTCTCTGTTTAAAATTGTAACTAGTTTTAGTCAAAAATACAAATATTACATAGTGGGTTATTTGTTAAACAATGTCATTATTATATAGCTTCAGTCAATTATAAGAAGATAGTAGATAATTAATTGGTCACACATAATATTCAATAAATATAAAAATTGCATTAAAATGTTAAGATTATTTATATTGTCAAACAAATCTTTTTTTTTTTATCACTAGAAGTTTTATAAACGGATCAAGGCCCAAACGGACCAAGCCCAAAGACGGTACACAAAAGACCCAACTAAGAGGTCAAAACTTTACAAAGCATCTTGGGCCGTAAGCCCAAGCATGAAACCCGTTGAAGAAGACGTCATCTCGTCCCACCACGTGGACGAACACCCTGTGCTCTAAAACATGCGTTAAGGAGAAGACAAACCACCTTCCGCCGACGTTGAAGTAACGGAACTCCGCCGTCAAGCAGAGTCAAGCCGATGAAGAACGACTGACGACGGATCAATCTTCACGGCTGAACAAGTCGCACACCGGATCTGCGTTTCCAAAGAGACGAATCGTCTACAATCTAAATCATCACCCTCGACGTTCCTGCTTGATAATTGGTCATCTTTAAAGTTAAAGAAGAAGCCCGAAGATGAAACGGCTCATTACGAGGAAAGGAAGAGATGAAATCGAACTGAGAAAAAGAGTCGATTCGGCATAAAAGAACCGGAAACGCAGATCAACAGACCGGAAAAACCTAGTGAGAAGCCGCTGCTGCCTTCGAGAAGAAACGCGACACGGAAACAAAAGCTGGATAGCTCCGTCGAAGTGAACACGAGCTACCGGAGACAGAGACCGACTATATTCGTTGTAGAGACCACAATATACCGGAGGCAAATTCACCGAAAGAATCGGCGACAAAACGAAAGCTTTATCTCAATCTCTTTTTCGTGAAAGTTACGAGAGAGAAAACGAGGAAAAAAAAGAGAAAGCTCTTTTTTAAGTTATAACACAATGTTTTCAATTGGTATGTTTACCTCAAACAAATCTTTATATTATGAAATAAAAAGAGTAATATATATATATATAAAAGTTTGCTTTAGACAATATTTTACTCTAGGGTCGGCACTGTTGGGTGCAATAGTGGTATTATAAAAATGTTGATAGGGATTAGGATTTAAGCTTCATATGACTGCCACGAGTAAACAATCAAGTCCAAAGTCTAGTCAAAAAGTAAATCATAAGCTACAATGTCAGCTTCGCTATTTAATGCATTGACAAGAAAAATCATGTTTCTACTCAATTGTTAATTTCCATGTTTTGATGTCTTCATATCTAGTTGGAAGTTAATTTTAACAACTAATTAATGCGTGTAACACATATACCCTTAAAAGCGTGTTCAGACTTTTTTTTAGTTGGCATAGATCCACTCAGATTTTTTGTTTTGAAAAATAATTAAACCAAAATTTATTAAAAACACAAATTTAAATTTTGAGTGGAAAATGTAATCCATAAATAGATCATTTCCAAATATTTAAATGAATCATAACCAATGAATTTATATCTACATGATCACATATAAAACTAATAATTTTACATTTAGAAGGAAGTTGATTTTTGGTTTGGACCAACATAACAATTCATTTTCTAGTAGAAACGAATGTGGTTTGAAAACAATCTACTACAAAAAAAATAGTCTAAAATACACCGACTAGATTAAGGTTACCATGATAATAGGAGCATTACTGCCAAGTTATTTGCAATATGTTCAATATGGACTCACATATTAACCTGGCCAAGCTTATGCATGAAATTTGGATCAATACGGTCGAAGCAATTAAACCAGATATATTGATCTTAAATTATACAATTACGGCAAATTAAAAATTTATAAAACTTTCACTTAAAATGAATATAAATCATTGCTACGAATCAATGATTTATTGTGTGTATGGAAACAACTAGTTTTAAATTAAAATACTTGCAAAAACTCTACAAAATCATTATTTAGGTAGTGGTCAATGGTTTATAAATGATACATGAATTTGTTGAAATAGGTCTCTTAAACACTGATGCACACACATGTGTTCTTCTTATAGGATAGACAGGAAGGTGGAATCTCGAAAGAAGGGGCTTAGATTTATCGTTTTGTAAGTTTAGGTTACTATTTAAAACCACCCAAAAAGTGTAGAAACCCCATAATAGGAAACTGCATTTGGTCAAACTAGAAATATAGATGAAAGTAATAAAAGATATGGAGCATATTGTGGAACTTCATTTTGTAGTCGTCAAAAATATTTTGGACGTCTCTTAATTGATATTGTATCACAAGATTCACAACGAAACCCCAACCGACTGTGGAAAGAAAATCCCACTTGATAAATTGTATGATTATAAAAAATGGAAAAGCTTTTCAAAATTTGTCTGATTCATTTTACCAAAAACTTTTTTGTCTGTTTCAGTCAATATTATTCAGTATATAAATATTCATAGAAAATGCTAACACATATAAACTAGATCTATGTTCTTAAAAACCTGTAATAATGAGACGGATAAGTTGATAACAATGATAAGCTATACAAATTTGGCATATTTGAAAATATATATGGTAGTATGCATGGTATTATATGGGATATATTGAGTGTTCTATATCAAGTATATAAGGTTTGATTTCAAAGTATGCAACAAACAAAATCTGCATATTATTGCATGTCGAGCTATTCTCTGTAAATGTATTGCAAGTTGGGGTAAAAGAATCATTATCCGAATCTTATCCGAATCTTTTAAAGGGGTTTTTTGCACTGTTCGCGGATTCCATTAATATGTAAGATCTGTGAACAGTGCAAAAAACGATTTCAAAAATTATTAAATAAAAATTATTTTTTGCAATGTTCGTGAGTTTCATTGACATGTGCCGGTCCGCAATTGAAGTTTTCTTTTTCTTTTTTCTTTTAAAAATCAGACAAAAAAAAGAAGAAAACCCCATTTAGAGTTTTTAGAGATAAAGATACTCTAAGCGTGGTTTGAGTTTATGCGCTGAGCCATATGTGGTTCTCCGGTGTCCACCGTGGTCTTATATATAGTATATATCACAATGTTAAGCAAAATTAAAGACAAGATGGGGTGCACACATTTGTAATCAATAAGGTTAGTAAGCCATCCCAGTTTTTGATTTATGCAACTTTTATTCAGTCGGTGAGGAATTAACATGTCAGATCATATACTGTGTACGTTTTTGTAGCACATAATTTTTTCCTTTTCTGAAAAACTTAAAAACATCGTGAAATCATTTTAAAAAGAAACACATGAAATCATGAGGAAACGTCTATTTTCCTTGATTATAATATAAATCACATTTATTAGTCGGCTCGAGTCGCTTGCAAAATCACCACCCAACGTCCATATTCTTATGTATGGGCTATAGGAGATTCATTAAGAAGACCCTTTTTCATTCCCACTAATTGGTTAATTGTTTATTTATTTAAATCTAAAAAGCATCGTCATCTAACATCAACGATTAACGTAAATTATTTTTCTTCTATGCATTACTAACTCATCTCAAAACTTATCAAATTGAAAAAAACGCTCTCATATATAACGAAATATATATTAGACACAAAATGTTTTATATTGGTAGTTTCAGAACATTAGTTTTTTTTTCCTGGAAAGATGTTCATAACATTAGTTTCTCTAACATAAAAAAATATTAGTTGATAATACTTTTCATGCATCAATCATTTTGTTGACGTTGTTATCAACAAACCGTTGTGTTTAGATTTAAAAAGACAACTATGGTTATGTCATATCACTAGATCAGTGATTAGAGTCGATGATTCTTATCCTTTAGATTACTAGCTTTTTTTTTTCTTTTTTGAATTCAAAAAGTTTTGGACCTAAAACCATAATTTCTTTGGACCAGAGACAAGAGTTAGTTGTTTAATCTCTTTTCCGTAATTGCTGGGACCATGACCGTTTCATATTAACTTTGGGCTCTGTTAAAAAAATATTAGTGATATATTTAATAATATAATAAAATAATTTTAAAATTTTATATATTTATTTATATATATTTAATATCTTTTTTTTAAAAATATAAATTCGAAATTTAATAATATGTCTAAAAATTTAAATTTTTATATCATAACTTATATATTTATATTTTAAAATTCTGAATTTGTGTATATATTTTGATTCAGACCATGTTCAACTGCACCACTTATATGTGCTGTTAGATGATCCTGATTGCTGATTGGGACAAACCTAACACTTCTACCCTTTAAGAAGAAGACTTTTAGAGCTAGCAGCTCCATGATAATTTTTGATGAAATTGATATGTCAGTTTTGATGATATTGCTACCACATGTACATAAGAGTGTTCGGTTTCCTCATAAATATGTTTACATTAGCTTGCACTTAAAAAATCGGAAATAGTTAATTTTGAACTACAAAGGTCATCATTGTGTCAATGAATCAGTACTGATTAATTATTCTTATCCTTTACATATTTTGATAATTTCTGAAATAATTCACACGTTAGAAGAGTATTTATGGGCTTGCTTTCCTTATATGTATGTTTAAATTGACGCTTAACAAAATGAGAAACAGTGTATATCTCACCAATTTAGCCCCCCACACATTGAATTTATAACATGCTTCTGATTGGTACGAAAAGCACGGTGCCTCCTTATCATTACTAATTTTCTTATGTACTTCTTAGAACTAATATTCGAATATATTTAAATAAATTTGTATAAAAAATTGATTACCGTCTAGATAAACGTTTCAATTACGTTGAAGCACACATGATGTCATCTAATACTATAAAGTACAACTTAATTCACTCCTCCTTCTGCCACGTCATCAATTCATCTCACCTTGCATTGACACGTGTCACATTTAGTTGAAATGTTGCGTTTCATTAAACGTTGTTTCACTTCAATCAGGCTTTAAATTTTACGGTGGGCTTCGTAATACACCAAATTTATGTAGAGTTTGTTGGGCTTTTTGTCATGAGTGGTCCTTATCATTTAGGTTTTTTCCAGTTCTCTTCTTCTTCGCCGTTTAATAACAACCATGTCGTTTTCTAAATTGACATTCCATCTTCTTACTGGAAGTAACACAACGTTAAGATTAACCCATTTATTCTCTTAAAACCTTCCATTACTCTCTCACATACGATCTATCTTCAATGTGATTTATGGATCTGTAAGGCAGTGGAGGTTCAACTATTACCCCCTACTCATCATGCAGGTCATATGTACCGGAAGAGTGACCGAAATCAAGATGGACAAGGGGTGGTGCAATGTTTCCTGCTCAAACTGTGCTAAGAAACTTCAGCGCACTGTCGCATCTTTCACATGTTTGTCTTGCAACAATACTAACGAAGTCGGTGTCCTCCGGTATGTACTCATTATCAGCAGCTTATTAATGTTATACAAAGTCATCTTCCTGATTTGATACATGTTATGCGTCCGCTAGATACCGTGTGGAGATGTCCGTCGCAGATGAAACCGGCGAAGCTGTGTTTGTTTGTTTCGATTGGGTGATGACAAAATTGCAGAACATGAGAGCCTATGAAGCTGGTCATCTTTTGGTAAGTCTTTCATCAACTGTCATTCATTTATTTTGTGCTTGCAACTTATTCATCCAGTTGCAGTGAACCATTGTTAACTTAGGCTGGTGGTAGTGTCAACCCGGAGAAAACTCAGGAACCTCCCTTCGTCACAGACATAGAAGGTAAGACCTACACGTTCCAGGTGAGGGTGAGATCATACAATTTCACAGCGAATCATCAGACTTTTACCATCTCACGCATCCTCAGTGAGCGTCCTCAGTGAGCATGAACGTGAGCCGCAACCTGCCTTCGTTGATGATGTAAGTTTTATACATTTACCAGTGACGTAACTGCTCAGTATGAAGATGTATATAATTTTCTCTATTTTGATTAGGGAGGCGACGATGCCAATGGAGATGACAACTCCGGTGCCATCTCAGTGGCTGCTAAGGTGAAAGCTGGTGGTAGTAGCCAGGCTGAAAGAGTATCTGACAAGGTGAAGAAAGCACGCAAGGAATAAGTGATGAGGATTGGAGTTCAAGTCGCCGTTTTACCGCTTTCTATAATGCTTAAGTTAATTTCTCGGTTTTTTCCTTTTTTGAATTTGCTTTATAAACACGTTTGACTCTTGCTCTTTGCTATTTTCTATTGATATCTAGAACATCGATTATAAAATCCTATTTCTTATATCAAAGCTTACTATGGAACGTATACGTCACTACAAAACATACAATGCATGTGTGTTGTATGCAGCCTGAACTTTACGTATCAGCGTGTCTGACTTTAAACAGCAGATCTTTGTAGACTGAGTCTCTAAGTTTCTTAAAGGGTTAGTCTGATTGGTTAAATTATCAGTCATACATTCTTCAAGTACACACTTACATGATTACTTTTGCCTAAACGCCATTTGCACTTACAATGTTAATGGTGATAAATAGATTAATTTTTCGTAAATAATTAGTCTTTTAGACCATGGATTTATGAGTATTAATTAATTTAATTTTACATTGTAAAATTTCTAGGCTGTATTAAAAATTCGTCCAGCTTATTGTCAAAGTCAAAGTATAACTAACAATGACTTTAAAATAATAATGATAATTTCCGCACATTAAAAACAAAACAAAAAAAACAATGACAGACTATGAACATTACTGTATTTTAAACTGACAATAAATCTAATATTTCTAATGTTTTTGTTTCACATGACCCCTGATTCATTTATGACTTGAAACATACGACACCTGTATATACGTCCACTGCAATAGGTATACCTCAGTTTTCCTCTGGAGTAACTATATTTGTTACTCCAAAGGTGTCGTCTAAAATCACTAAGAACACATACACCCCTCCTCCAAACTAACCTTCCCCTTCCACCATACTTAAACAGTAACACAATTCAAACATTGATATATATCCTACGCAAACTCTTACCGCACTAACAAAATCATATAAAAACAAATTACACAAACGTCTGCGACATAAAAATTGGTATCCCGCGCGTAGCGCGGGCCACCCCTAGTTCTAAGTAAATGACTCTTTTTTTGGTAAATTGTAGTCCAATATTAATTATAATATGTTAGTCTGGGATTTTACAAACGAATATTAGTATTTTTATTTAATACTCCATCCGTTTCAAAAAAATCATATTTAAGAGAAAAAAATATTTCAAAAAGATTTTTTTTTTTTTACTTTTCCAATGTATTATTTATTACAAAATTGCAAATTTCAAAAAAAAATAATAGTGTTTATTAGATTTTTATTGGCTAAAAACTGTGTAAAATTATAATTCACAAAAACAATGTATTTATAATCAATTTTAATATATTTTTAATATATGTGAAAAGTTTAAAATATGTATTTTTTTGAAACGGAAGGAGTATTAATTATATGAACATTTAATGTGGAAGCATGATAGAAAGGAGTTAGAGCATTTTCAAAAAAAAAAATCATTCTTTAAGTTGACAAAACTTCAAATTTAAAGTAATTTGAAGTTTGAAAGTAGTTCAAAAAGTGTTTCTCTTTAAAAGAATAACTTTAAATTAAACTTCAAAAGTTTTATATTTTACAATATAGTTTTTCTTATTAATAAAATGTAACAAATATCATAAAACTTCTATTTAGCAATAAAAGATATAATAAAATTATTATACACTTTTACTTAGCAAGATAATACATTAATAGGATATTATATGCTCTTCAAAAGAATAACCGAGTCCTTTTATTTTTATTTGTAAATTAAAAATTAAAAATTGTTGAAATTTTGTACTTTCTTTAGTTGATGTAATAATTTTGTTTTGATATAATTTAATCTTTTCTATTTTCATTTTATAACTTGTATTAAATGTGTATTGTAATATTTTTTGTATAATATTTTATCTTACTGTTATTAATATATTTGTGCTTTGAATAAAATATCTTTTTTAAAAAAAAAACTAAAATGATAACTATAAAAATTAGTAAGACAATTTGAAATTTAGACAATTGCAAAGACTTAAAAATAACAAAAAAATAAAAAAAATTGTATAATAGAATTTTAAATATGAAGTTATATCATTCAAAACTTCAAATTTTAAAATTTTGAAGTTTTTTTTAAAACATGCAAAATTTCATATTTGAAGTTGGTTTTAGAGATTTTTGTAAAAGAGGAGGAGAAGACCAATGAGTTTAACTAAGCGTACGTGCGGGACCATGTACGTGGTAGCCTTGAACTACATATACTATTTGTAAACAAAAATAAAGAAAAATGAAAATGATTCGTTAGGAGAAAACGAGTGGAGCCTATGGTTCTTGAGCTCCCCAACTAGCAACTACTATCTGCCGTCACGATTTGATGGAGATTGATTTACAATTTTTTTTGAAAGAGAGTGTACAAAGTCACATCGAACCTTGTTGTTGAAACACGTCATCGCCTTGATATTCCACATCGATTTATATCACAAATATTCATGTTAGTAGATTCATATATATGCCTACGGAGATTTTGTACACCATACATATAATAATACAAATACTTCTAAACAAATGATTAATTATTTTGAAACTATTTAATTTGGTTGCATAAAATATAGGGATCATGCCGTAAATTTTGAGAGTAAACATTTGTGCGTGTGTAATACATAATTATGCAAGTATACATTAGATGAATTTGTCTTTTCAAATCGTTTGTCGTTGGACCCAACAACAACAAGCCAATTGCCTACCAGCTTTTGCTTGTTGGCATGCTAATTTGGTTAATATAAAAATTGCATTTTAAACTTTTAAATTGATATTTATAGTAATTGTATACTTTTTTGTTGTTGTTGTAATTTTATAGTTTAATATTGGTTCAATGTGGATTAGTTGATTACTTGGTTTACTTGTAAATACCGACCAAGTATATAAATGAGTATAACTTAGCTTGTATAGTTAATTTTAACATGAACTAAATTTTTTGATCTGTGCGATTGCGCATATATTTATTTTCAGTTATATATATATATATATATATATATATATATATATTTATTTTAGATTGTTAGTGATATATATTTTTAATGTTAATCATATATTTAAATGTTCTATAATATATTTGTCACTTTTATTATATATTTATCTTATTGTATTTGCATTTAGTTATTGAAAAAATAATATATGCATGAAACAACGTATTTGAAATTATTTTGTATTAAGTTTTTACTTAATTCTGACCCGCCGATCTTCAAAATTTGATTTTATCAATATTTTTTAATATTTATTCATTTTAGATAATATATTATTATACATACAAAAGTCTAAGATATGTCAATTTCTATACATATATTATATAGTTTGTGAATGTTAAGTCGTTCTACCATCTATTTATATTTTAGCATAAATATTTTATATTTATGAAAATAAAAGTTATAAGTTTATCAATTAAATATAATTTTATCATATTTATTTCAATATAATAATTTTATTTTCACCTGAATTGTTATTATTATAAAATATATTTATTTCAATATTATAATTTTTATTTTTTATTTTATAAACAATAACTGAATATATATGTATGCATAATAATAGTTGATTTTTAATTATGAAATTATTTTAAATATTTACTTTTTTTTTTGAAAATTAAGATGCTGTTAAAATATTTTCCAAAATATTTGTTAGAATTTTTGATATATATATATATATATATATATTTATATTTATGTTGAAAATGAAAAGATATCATGATTAAAATATTTTATATTTATTAGCTTTAGTGAATACATGTTAATTTTTATAGATGTATTATATAATTTGCTAATGTTAATTTGTTTTACCAACATATTATATTTTGAACATAAATACCTATGAAAGGAAATATATAAGTTTAATATATTTTATCATATTTAGATAAATATAATAAAAATTTAATATGATTGATTGTGATTATATAATAGATAAACTAGGATATAATATCTATTTTCATTTTATAAAATATATTAATGTATAATAATATTTCAAAACAATTACGAAACTAGTGAAATATTTACATATAATTTAAAATTAAGATCTTATTAAAATCTTGTAAACAAATTTGTTAGAATTTTAAAATATATTTGTTTATATTTAAAATGAAAAGCTATCAAAAGATATTATGATTAAAGTAGTTCAAATATTTTATATGTTATTAGTATTAATGAAATATATTTAATAAAAAATTTAAAGGATGATCCAAATTAAAAAATCATGGTCCAAATTAAAAAAATCATACATGAAAGAAGTCATGACTTCTATTTTAATAGATAAGATAACAAATTTTTCTTTGATTCATCTTCCTGTTGTAGCTCATCTTGAATCTCAGCTTAAATCAAATATGGTATCAAAGCATTCAATCTGAGCTTTCATTTCGTCGATTCTATCCATGAGTGTTATGGTGATGCATATTTCTCGATTCGTATTCTTGATAACTATTTCCATTGATCAGCTTTTTCGAATAATTTTGAGCTGTTTTTTTACATCTCTCTTTGATTGATCTCTTATTGATAATTTTTTATATAATTTTCATCGTTTTATCTTGCTTGATTGGTTTTGGGGTCTTGTTTTACCAAAGATGAATCCAGATTCCGAATAACTTCCTCCGAGGGAGACGGCGACGGTAACGGATCATGATGTGTCTCGTTTTCAGGCTGATCAAATATGAGAATCCTTACTATCTACATTATAGTGACCATCTTGGTCTCATTCTGGTGTTTCATATCGATTGACTATGGCATCAAAGTTTCATTCTTGGAGGAGTTCTGTTCGTATGGCCTTGAATATTCGCTACAAGTTAGGCTTCATTGATGATACGATTCCTCGTCCTTCTCTTACACATAGAGATTATGGAGTATGGTCTAGATGCAATGATATTGTAGTGACTTGATTGATGAACTCTGTTTCCAAGAAGATTAGACAAAGTCTCTTGTTTATCTTGACTACTGAGGGTATTTTGAACAATTTGATCTCATGTTTTAAACTAAATGATTCTCCTAGGGTTTATGATTTTGAGCAGAGGTTGCGTAAAATAGAGCAAGGCTCGATGGATGTCTCTACATACTATACTGAGTTGGTTACATTATGGGAAGAGCATAAAAACTATGTGGATCTCTACATACTATACCGAGTTGGTTACATTATGGGAAGAGCATAAGAACTATGTGGAGTTTCATGTGTGTTTGTGTGGTCGTTGCTAGTGTGATGTTTCTAGTCTTTGAGAGAAATTGCAACATATGAGTAGGGTAACAAAGTTTCTCATGGGTTTGAATGAGTCTGACTCAACTGGGCTTGGATCCATTCACAACTTCATGTCATCCTCCTATTTTCAGTCTCGTTGTTCTGGGGCTGAGGAGAAGAAGAGAAAAAGATAGAGTCGGTGTTGATAAGGTTTCTGTTTCGAAAATGAGTTTCCTTTGTGACTATAATCTTTTTTTTTCAAGTTATAGTTAAACTTATTTTTTTTCTAATTTAAGTATCAGAAGTGTCAATACATAAGAAATAAATTATCTATTTGGCGATTTCCTTATTTTCATCTAAGAATTAGCATAATTAGTTTCCGCTCACTAAATTTTACATAATAGCATTAATAAACTGCTTTTGATGTAAATTTAAAAAATATTCGATATTTCATACTCCCTCCGTTTCAAATTAAATGTCGTTCTGAAGTAGAATTTTCGTTTCAAAATAAGTGTCGTTTTCGGTTTTCAATGCAAAATTTATTGGTAATATTTTTTATTCTATTTTTCTATTGGTTGATATATGGTTAGGTGTATTGGTAATAGTGTTTTTATTTTGAAAATATGTAAAATTAAATGTTTTCTTAATCTGTGTGCATAAACCTAGAACGACAACTAATATGAAACGGAGGGAGTAGCAGTTTGGAAACAATGCTACTATAATGTGCTATCAATACCTTTTTTTTTGAAGTGAACATGTGATCCAATGTTAAAAGAGGACTCTGAAACCACTTTTGTGATAAGAATACTAAGTAGATCATAAGTCATTGTTGACAAATCGCCGCATCTATAAATAGTGATGGCAATTGGATCTTCTTTTTCCGTTCCGCCCTGCTACGGGTTTGATTTCAAGGGGATCTCGGTGGGTCTGTCCCATGCTAGCTGCGATCTCTGGAAAAGCTGACCAAACCCGTCTTGCAAAATGTATAGGCTTCGATTTCTCTACCTAAATCCATCCGCATGAGCCTGGCTTGGGGGCTGCAGTACAAATTGCCATCTGTAACTGTAAGCAGGACCGTGCCTGAATAGAGGCTAATGAAGCATATGCTTCAGGGCCAACCAACAATATATAGTTTTCGGGACCAATGAAAATGGAAATTTCATATAGCTCTAATGGTAACAGTTACTGTTGATAAAATTATGGATCTGAGTTCAAATCTCCACAGCTGCATATTTTAATGCTTTTACGAATTTTTAAAAATTGAAGGGGCCAAAAAAAATTGGCTTGTAGGCCAATAATTATCAGGCACAGCCCAGACTGTAAGACTGTAAGGGAGGCGTTCAAAGGTTTCTCGAGCAAAACAAAGTTTTAAGTTTTTGTAGTGATCCCTGATAAAATTGGTTGAAATAATGGGTTAGGTTGGGCATATATAAGTTGTTGTTTTCCTGATAAAAACTCAAACATAAACATGGGCCTAAATGTGAAGCCCAAGCGATTGAGATGTAACAAATTTATTGGTTTATACATTTCTATCATACTCATACTCGATCAAAAGATTACTATTGAGATTGAGTTATGATGTTTTTAGTATCGGAAGAATATTTCAGTTCAGTCTGGCACAAGTGTGAACTCAAGTGGGTTCGGATCGACCAGTTTGATTTACACTAAATAAATTACTATAAAACAAATTGACGACATCTTGCTATGCTTAATTTGTACTAATTGTCTGACCTTTAATATGATTGTTAAAATTAGTTTATAAGCTATATTCTCCTTGTGTCGGTACACACACACACACAAACCTCTTGGCAGTTGGTATTTAAAGTAAGATTCACATGGTCAAATGATAACATCTTTAACTAAAACGACCTTTTATTTGAAAAACACGCAATTTTGATTATTAATTAGTAAACCTTTACTGAAAAACTGATTAATTAGTGTTAAAAATATACTTATTGATAACAAGTAATAGAATTATTTTACATAAATTGTCCTTTTCCTTGTTTGTTAATACTACATTACTACCCATTGCATGCTTCATGTGTATGATTCATGCCTCTTATCTATCTACGCAATGCCGTTTCTTTATTAATAAGTATATTTGCACTTTTAGATCTATGATCATTTTTTTTCTTCTTTTTTTCCAGGAAGTTTCACTATGCTTCTCGGCCAGGGCATGCCTATAATTCATTACCGAAATAACCAATGTCCCAATTTAACTTGTTTAAACCACTTACCTTTCATATATCAACTTTATTCTTCTACTATATAGTCAATATTGTATAGAATTTATAGCCTCGTTTCACATTTTCTAAAATATGTTAAGTTAGTACAAGACTATATTTTCAGTTTCTGCATCAAATATATATGTTAATTATAATATATAAATCAAGCTATAGATCACTTATGTATTGAGTTACAAGTGGAAAGGAGGTCCATATATTTATATTTAAAAGCATGTTCTTGTTGTTGAGTGCTTAGCTTGAACCTATGGTTTCAATTTAAAGATATATGAAAAAGAGATGCAAGAGGGTCGAATCCATTGTTGTCAATAATTTAGCTTCACAATGGTTTAACAAGTCAACATCGATTTGTGTATATGCATTTCCTCTCAGATAAATTCAATTAGTGTTTTTTGGAACATAACTTACTTTCATTAATATTAATTAGTTATTTTCTGTCCGCAAAGGCTTTCCTTGGTTATTATGTTAACTTTAAGTCTTTATTGTGTATATGTTAACTTACTTTCATGAATATAACCCAGTAGAACTTGTATAGTTCGGTAGAACTCAGTAAAACTTTGTCAGTATTATTAAGTGCAATTCAATAAAACTTTATTAGTATTACTAAGTGTAATTCAGTCTTAGTAGTACTCAATATTATGTAGTACAACTCAGTTGAACTTGGTAAAACTAATCCAGTAGTACTCAGTAATATTCAGTATCGTGCAGTATAACCAGTATAACGCAATATAATTAACTTAAGTAGTACCCAATATAACGAAATATAACTCAGTAAAACTATATCAATATAATCTAAATCTTAAAATTTTGAAAATTTGAAAATAGGAAATTTTGAAATTTTGAAATTTTGAAATTTTGAAATTTTTATTTAAAAATAACAATTTCAAAAATAAAAAAGGATAAAATCGGGTTTCCATGAAAAACTCTTTCATTCACTGCAATGACATTGTTTGCTCTTATTACCCTTTAGCAAAGAAAAAAAACTCACATACCATATGCAATCGTTTACTCTTTTCCAACCACACACTATTTTCAAGTAAGCATAATACTCTTTCCGTTTTAAAAAGATACTTATTTTAAACTTTTCATATATATTAAGAAAACACATTAAAATTTAATTGTAAATGAATTGTTTTCTGTAAATAACAATTTCTCATAACTTTTAGCCAATAAAAATTTAATAAAAATATTATTTTTTTTTGAAAAATTCCCTTAAATAGCTTATTTTCTATAATATGAATCTTTCTGAAATGGTGGAAGTAAACCAAAAATAATTGTGTCTAAGTTATCCATGTTTTTAGTGCTACTTTTAATCGGGAAACAAAAAGCTAATAAAACACAGTTACACAAATCCAATGTTTGGATTTCATGCTTTGATGCGATATAATAGAATGCAATTCATTTTATTTTTGTTATTAAAACAGTAAAATAATATCATATAATTTTACTTACAATTTTAGTGGAGTAGTGGCTTAACACTATTAAACGAGTACTTACCAATCAAAATGAAAGATACTACTAATGATAAAACGACATTATTACATATACCTAACTCCCATTTTGACAGAAAGTTGAGACTACTATGTTAAAAAAATAGACAAAAAGTTGAGACTACCCCTCCATATCATTTGATATTATAAAAAGAAAATCTGTTCCCAGCATAATCACTTTGATCATGGCCTAAATCATTCTCACCCATGGAAAAGATGCTCATGCCATCAATATTGTTTTCAAAAAATAAATAAAGGGTAGAACCCACATCAAACTAAAAAAATAAAGTAATTAATCATTTCCTTCTTTCATACCAATAACATAAATATTTGATCAATCAACAAATACTCAAAGCCAAAATCTTCGAATACAAAAAAAACACACTATGGAACTATCTCTAGTATTAACATCAACAGATCATCATCATCAGGTTATCAATAATCCATCACCTTCAGAAGCACATCCAGACACTATGGACTTTCTATCTCGAGAATGGTGTAATTTTGCTGTCCAGTCGCTTCAGCCCGACCATATCATCTACGACCGTTCCATTGTCCCCGTAGAGACATCAATCGCCAAGTTTCAAGGCGACTTAAGTCTTGTTCCTTGTGGTGTAAGTAACCAGATATTGTTTTTATTTATTCTTGATTTTTTTTTCAAGTTGCTTTGGTTAGTGTTTTTAATTAGTGAAGATTGTGAAACTAGAAGATTGATAAGAGTATGAAGATTGACGATCCAGATTTTAAGCCCTCGATGCCTTCATGGAAAACCAATGATGTCAAGGTAAACATATTATGTTGAAATTATAAAATAGTATGGTTCGTTTGTTGTATGGATGTTCATATTTTTCAACATTTTTTTTTATATGTTAAGGTTTATTTGATGCACATACTGATAAGTGATGAATACTTGGTTAACGAAAACATATAAAAACCAAAAAAATACATTTAAAAAATAGCAATTAATAAAAAAATGTTACATCTGGAAGTCTTTTAAATCTCTGCACCAGTAAAAAAATTGTCTATGTACAACTCTTCATTGTCATATTATTTGGTTTTTAAGCAAATGTATAACTTTTATTGTTCAATTAGTACTATATTGTCTAATTTGAATCCAATAAACAATGTCACTTTGTTTGCATTCATAATAAAATGATTAACAATCAGAGTTAAAATATTCTTTTATATACTAGAATTATTTGTCTAAATTTACAATGTAACATTTTGTTTGCATTAACACAAAAAAAAACTTAAAAGATTATCTTATATTAACATATTTTGGTTGAACGATGTAAACAGTCATGGATATGGATGCAACAAGCAATGCACCCGGAGTTGAGCTACGATGGCTTCTTCCGCAAGAAACTTGTAGAACCCTATTTGGCTATTTCGTTAGGTTTGATTTTAAAAATAAAACATATTGGTTTTCTAAGTCTAAACACCAATGTTATCGTAGAAACTTCCATGGAAGATCACGCCATCGATAAAGAAATGGTGGAAAGAGATTAAGGCGAAACGAAAGGAAGAAGTGAGGCTACAGAGAGCTGAAGTCCAGGCCGCCCTTTCATTAGCCGGTCTGGCTGCAGCTCTCGCCGCCGTGGCTTCAGAGAACGCTGGAAAAGACGGTGGCAATGGTCGACCAACAACTAAAGAGACAGCTGTGGCTTCTGCGGCGGCTGTGGTGGCGGCTCAGTGTGCTCAGATGGCAGAGACAATGGGAGCAAACAGAGACCAGCTCAGTACAATGATTGGTTCTGCTATGGCTGGGACAAGTGTCAGTGAGATACTCACTCTCACTGCCTCAGCTACAACTTGTAAGAATAAGATTCATGTTTTTTTTCTCTGTTTTTCTTTATATATAAAAGTATACTCTGTTTCTTAGTCATTGGTGTTTGGTAAATAAGCTTTGAGAGGTGCTGCGACTCTGAAAGCAAGAAGAAGTTGCAAGCTCAATAGATTGAACGGCTCTGCGCCTGTGTTACCCATTGAAGACTCCTCTGATTTTCCTCCTGAATTTGACAAGAATACAACCCTTCTTGCTCAAGGAACCGATCTCTTCGTTGAGACACCAGATGGTATATAAAACCTCTGTTTTCCTTCTCTTAACTCCTCTGTTTTGTGGATAAACTAAAGATATATGGCTATCAATGGATTGGAACAGGGGATTTCAAGGTTAGGACTGTGTCTATAGTCTTAAACAAGGACGGGAAGGTCTAAATCTTGCACTAATCCTCATTACGCTTAACCAATCATGTTTATTTATCAATGTTCTTGGGTTTATTTTACACAGGTGATCCTCAAAATGAAGAAACATAACCTACTCAGGACTAAGAAAGAATGTATGAGTTAGCTTCTTAATCCCTTAACTTAACCTTCAAGATAACATTTCAAAACACTGAGTGTTTTGTATGTGTTGTGTGCTAATTAGGTATTGTGACGAATGTTCATGTGGAGCTTTATAAAGATTCGGAGAGTGAAGACAACAACATAGAAGACACTTGCTATCTCATTGTCCTGAAGACAAACAAGGGAGCTATCAAGCTAGACATGGCGGATGGTTACAATCGTTACAAGACATGGGTCACAACGATTCAACACATGCTCACTCTCACTCTCTCTTCTTCTTCTTCTTCTTCTTCCTTCCGTACAAAATACGATCTCACTTTCTACAACAAAAACCGAAATGTTTCTTAGTTTTGTTGTTCAATTTCTCTATGTAATTTACTTGTATTTGCATGTTTATTTTTATATCCTCCTCTGTTTCTTTTCTTGCTCTCGATTTGATCCTATAATATAAAGCATAACTTGAGAACTTACGTTTCTTATACTCCACAGACATCAGCTGGCATTCTAAGTAAAGTAGCCTGAGATTTGAGAAGCATAAAATGCTCGATTGACTTGATGATCAAGGTAATGACTAGGGGAAACCTACAAATTAGATAAGTAGTGAGTCCTTTATTCAAATATTTCAAAGGCAACATGTAATGCAAGGTAAAGTGGAATGCGGCCATAAGGCCATTTATTTATATTTTCTCTCTAGGGATACAACAGAGCTGCTACATTAGCAAATAACACAACATTGAAAGGAAACAACGAATATAAACAAGTAAAAACATTAGACATGAACATTCTATCAAGATACTCCTTTGCTACCTTGGTTTTTGAAGGATAAAATATAGTGACCAAGATTCAAACTATCCAACATAAGGATTATTGATCAGGCGCCTCACTTATTTAATGATTCAAACCAAACTCAGAAAAGTCGATTCAGAGATATTGGCTGGCTATAGAAAGAAAATTGATGAGAGAGAACATAAGTAGCCACAACATCAAGAAGGAAAAAATCTTATTAATCAAATGAGAGAAATATTTGTTTGTGAGATAAAATTAAATTTGATTGAAACCAAAAAGCAAGAACAAGAAGAAAAAGACACACTAGTTGTTAACATCATCACACATTCGGGATGAACCAGCGAGCATCAAAGAACTTGTTAGTTGAAGCCATAAATGGTTCTACCTTGTGAGTAGCGAGACTATAGATAAATATATTATCAGTGCCAAAACTGAGACCACTAAAATAGATAGAGTTAGACTTGAATCCTTGAACATCTTTGGCAGAGACAGTGATTCCAAGGTCGAGGATCAAAGCGTGGTCTCCCAAAGAAGCCATTTCATCCCATTTGTTGGTGGCATGGTTCTTCTTGTAGACATAGAAGTTGCAAGAGGCTTCGTGGATATCGTATATTCTGACCATGAGAGGCTCTCCAGATGTAGTAACAGCAATCCTCTCGATTATGAAAGCGGGCAAGAAACGAGTAGGACAGTGGAAGGGATATGGAGCATTGGTTAGAGCAACAGGAGAGTCCCCAGAGAAGTCATAGATCTCAATTGAAGAAAGCTTAGTATAGATGTAAAGGATGAGGCCTTTGCATACAAAGTCCCTTAAACCCCCATAAGTCCCGACATAAGGAAACATCCTCCAAACATTGTCTCCTCCTTCTTTCTTGGAGAAGAAAAGACAGCAACCCCCATGTGACCAAACCACTAGATAATTTTTGCTTCTTTCGTCTACCCACAAGACTGATTTTTCGTCATAGGATGAGAGGTCAGTGATCTCAGTAAGTGCACTTTCTCTTCTAGATTGTTGGTCGCCGAAACAAAAACGTCTAACCTCTTGTGGGGAGAAGACAATATCGCATTTACGGGATTCCAGAGAAGGTAGATTGATTCTCTCTCGGGTCAAAGGGTTTAGAATGTAGAGCTTGCGTTGTTGAGAGCGGAGGAAATAAAACATAAGGAGCCAGCTTCCACAAGTCGCGATACACCGACTTTGCGTGAACTCCACGCCTAGATTTCGACTTCTGTAAACCAAACCTTTCTCCGCGGGATTCAACATGCGACAAGAATAACCGTAAGATCTCTCGTAAGGGAAGAGAATCAGCCAAGGTATGTTTTGATTCTGTTTTCGCACGCTTTGTCTAGAAGCAGAGAGCCATCCCGAGCATACGGCCTTAGCTCGATTGAAATCGGTGGCGCTCAGTTTCTCTAACACTACCTGGATCACATCCAGACAAAGATTCGACCAGTTCGCCGTGGCTGCCGGTTCTTCGCGTTTCCGGAGCTTCGGGCTACGCATCTATCTCGATACAATCCTTCCGAGATTGATTGATTCCTGCTGCACAATCTATATGTATATACTATATTATTATTTGCGAAGTGATTGTTCGTATCCGAGCTCACACATTAAAAGTTAGAGCGATTAATATTGTTTATACATTAAAAAAATAAAATATATAAATTATCTCTAAAATAAAATTGAATTTAAATATTTTTTATTAGATAAAAGATTAAAATTAATAATTAATAATTGTAAGAATTATCCAAAATCTTAAGAAACATATTTTAAATAAAAAGATAATTCCTATAGATATTGTGTTGTTATCCAAAAAATATCTTTTAATAAAAAAATAAAAAAATAAAATATTTATTCCCGCATGTGCGGGCGAAACATCTATTTCTTAATATATACAACGAAATCAAAAGAGACTCCTAAGGTGATGATTGTTTTACTAGTTTTTAGATTTTGGTTTTTAGTTTTTGGCTTTTAGTTTTTGGCTTTTAGATTTTAGTTTGTAGATTTTGCAGTAAATTTTAGTTTTTTCAAAAACATGATTGGTTGTTTTAGATTTTTGTTTTAGCTTTTAGTTTTTCCTTTTAAAGTTAATAAAATAAAGATATTAATAATTGTTTATTTTATAATAATTGTTTATTTTATAATAATTAAAAATACTGTCATCAAAACACTTCTAATATTTTTGAAAAGTTTATCTTTTATGCAATATAAATACAAAACAAAACTATCGTAATTCCTACATAGATACATAAATTTGATAATTAATATATTTATGACATAAATCTATTTTAAAAATTACTAAAATAAATGTCATTTTTAATAAATACTATCAAACTTATAAATGTCATTATTAGTTAAAACATTATTAAATAATTTACCTAAACAAAGTTTCAAAAAATTAAAATCTACTGCAAAACTAAAAACCAAAAACCAAAAATCAAAAACTAAAAACCAAAAACTAAAAGCCAAAAACCAAAAAACAAAATCTAAAAACCAACAAAACAATCATCACCTAAGGAGATTTTGGTTTTTGTTAAGAAATTGTAGTTATTTTCAAAATCTGGTTTCCCTAAAATTTAGGGAATCTATTTTCTAAAAAACTTGATTGGTAAAAAAAATAAAAACCAAAAACTGTTTTAAAAACCAAAAAACAATCAACCTCTAAATCTTCAAGGAAACAACTCACTTTCCTATTTCAAAAAATAAAAGAGACTTGTCGTACAAAGCCTCGACCAGTTGGCCGCCGACATCGATTTCTGCAAAATATGGTTATAAGACTCAAATGAGTGTTTTACACTATAAGTTGTGTGTTTTATTACATTATAGAGCATATGTTGTTACTGAGATATTTGTTTGTAACTAAAATCAAATAATTATTAACTAAGTTAATTTATCTATCCGAGAAATATGTTATATTTATTTTTTTTATTTTTTTTGCAAATCATTTTTTAACGATTATAACTTTCTTTCATTTTTTGTATTATTATCTTATTTTTCAGATTTTAGATCTAAAAATCTACAATAATCATCATTCTGATCAGTTTTCTCTTTTTTCGTTTCGCAGATCTGTGACTAAACGAATATACATCGAAAGTTGCAATGAATCGATGGAAGATCTTCTTTAGTCATTAACACATTTTTTCAATTTTTTCATATTTTTCTTTGGGTACGTAAGAAACAAATTGACAAAAAAAAACAAATGCAAGAAAAAACTTGTTGTTGTTATTTTTGAAGTGTTCTTGGTGGATATATCAAAAAGTGAAAAACAAAGATGAAGCTAGAAGCAAGACGAGGCGTGACCGGAGTGGTGTTAGAAGGAAGAAGAGCATTAGAGACAGAGATGAAGACGAATCTAATGGTTGGAAGAAGAGGATGACAACGAAGCTTATAGCTGGAGAAAGAAGACGATGACGAAACTCATGGCTGCAAGAACTCATACCATAAAGTTAAAGACTGTAAAAATTGGCAAAGACTATACCAAAAAATAAAGTTTAGTCTTTTTAATAGAAAAAGTCTGTAATTTTAGTGATCTAATAGCCAATTTGGTTCAACTTTTATAGTTTGGTTAAAAGCAAAATTTATTTCCTTGTAATACAAATTTACAAATTTGTTGCTGTACAAGTACAATGGCACCATGGTAAATGATACAGGCTGGGATATAGATTTATTACAAATATATATGCACACAATTAATATATAATAATTTTACATTAATTGTAAGGCTTTGCTTATTATAAAGAAAAGTTAAACATTGGGATATAGATTTATATTTCATGTCATTCAAATAGGAAAATTATATAAAAGTATAATAAAAATATTTATAACAATGTAGTAGTAATTATTACGCATCGAACGATCTATATAATTAAAAAAGAATTAGTTGATACATTTTTAAAAGCAACTTATACATTTACGTATACGAACAAAAACATGTAAATAATATTTATTTCAAAGGGTATAACTTTACTGGAAATTTTAATAGAAAAAATAATAAATAATATTTTGAATACATTTTATAAGAAATGTGTATATATCCCTTATCACATACAATACTGCATTACACCATGTAGACAACAGGAACATTCAGGACATACTAGTTCACCACTGGTAACTCCGGGAATGAGAGAGTTTCAAGATGTGATACAATATTGTTCAATGCTTGATATGAGCTACCACGGTCCTAAATTTACTTGGACAAACAAAAGAGATTCTGAGCTAATATGTAAGAAGCTAGATAGAACGTTGATGAATTCTGTATGGACGCAGTCTTTCCCCCAATCTCACTGTGTTTTCGAGGCAGGAGGATGCTCGGATCACCTGAGGTGCAGAATACAAATTGACACTGAAGCACTGAAGCCAAAACGGCCTTTCAAATTTGTCAATGCAATCGTGGACTCACCAGAATTCCTTCCTCTTGTGGAAAAGTTTTGGGCTGAGACTCCTGAAATCTACAGCTCCACTTCTGCCATTTTTAGGCTATCAAAGAAGCTTAAAGAGCTCAAGCCTACTATTCGAAGCTTGAGTAAAGCTAAGATTGGAGATATCTCACGACGTACGAAAGAGGTTTTCGAACAGCTTTGTGCCAGTCAACAAAGGACTCTGTCTACGCCATCTGAAGCAAACTCAGCAGAAGAGAAAATGCTCTACGAGCGCTGGTCTCGTCTATCTATCATAGAAGAAAAAGTTCTGAGTCAAAAGGCAAAACTACATTGGTTAAATGTGGGCGATGGTAACAACAAACACTTCCATAATGCTGCAAAAGCTCGGGAAGTCAGGAACACTATCCGAGAGATACAAAGAGATGATGGATCAACAGCAGCCACTCAGGAGGATATCAAGACCGAAGCAGTAAACTACTTTAATGGTTTTCTCGCGCATCAGACTTTGGATTACCAGGGTATTTCAGTGGAGACGTTGAAAGAGATTCTGCACTTTGAATGTGAGGAGCTGGATCAGACAACACTAGTGAAAGACGTCACTGCAGAAGAGATAAAGAAAGTTATCTTCAAAATGGCAAGAAATAAATCACCAGGCCCTGATGGATACACATGTGAGTTCTACAAGGCAGCATGGCCAATTGTTGGTAAGGAAGTGGTGGTAGCAGTAACTTCTTTTTTTGAATTTGGTTTCCTGCCGAAGGGTGTTAACTCCACAATCTTGGCGTTAATTCCTAAGAAATCAGAAGCCATAATGTTCAAAGATTATCGTCCTATCTCCTGTTGTAACGTTTTGTACAAGGTAATCTCTAAACTGTTGGCGAACAGGCTGAAAAAAGTGCTTCCGAAGTTTATCTCCCCGAGTCAATCTGCTTTACTGAAGGACAGGCTGTTGATGGAGAATGTCCTACTAGCTTCGGAATTGGTTAAAAACTATCACAAGGATTCTGTCTCATCTCGATGTGCACTTAAAATTGATATATCCAAGGCTTTTGACACAGTGCAGTGGCCTTTTCTATTGGGAACATTGAAGGCTTTGGGTTTTCCGGTAAAATTTGTTACATGGATCGAGAAGTGTATCACGTTAGCCTCTTTCTCTGTTCAAGTTAATGGTGAATTGGCTGGCTATTTTAATAGCAAGCGAGGGCTTCGACAGGGGTGTTCATTATCTCCATATTTGTTCGTCATATGTATGCAAGTGTTATCTCGGATGCTGGATAATGCAGCCATATCTAGAAAGTTTGGTTTCCATCCTTACTGCCAAGGTTTGAAACTTACACACTTATGTTTTGCGGATGATGTTCTTGTGTTCTCAGATGGGAAGAAACGATCAGTAGAAGGTATGCTTGAGGTCTTTAGACAATTTGCAGAGTTCTCGGGTCTGCAAATAAGCATGGAAAAATCAACACTCTACCTTGCTGGAGTCAATGACACTGCGAAGAGTGAAATTCTTGAGCATTTCTCTTTTGCGGCGGGTACATTGCCAGTTCGTTACCTTGGTTTACCTCTAATGACAAAACAAATGTCAGTGGCCGACTATACTCCTCTTATAGAAAAGGTCAGAACCCGTATATGCTCATGGAACAATAGATTTCTATCATTTGCAGGCCGACTACAATTGGTAGGATCTGTAATTCATAGCTTGACAAACTTCTGGATCTCTGCTTTTCGACTGCCAAAAAAATGTGTACAAGAAATAGATCGTCTTTGCGCGGCATTCCTATGGTCAGGCCCCGAGCTCAATGCAAATAAGGCAAAAGTTTCCTGGAAAGATTGTTGCATGCCAAAAGAAGAAGGTGGGTTGGGATTGAAATCGATAGGTGAAGCTAACAAAGTGGCGAGTTTGAAGCTCTTTTGGAGGTTGGTATCTTCTCCATCATCTCTATGGGTCAAATGGGTCCATAATAACCTGATAAGAAAGGGGTCTATATGGACAGTAAAAGAGAGCTCCACACTGGGTTCATGGATATGGAAGAAACTCTTAAAGTATCGGGATGTTGCGAAGGAGTTTTTGAAATCTGAGATACAGAACGGGAAAACAACTTCTTTTTGGTTTGACGTCTGGACTCCGGCTGGAAGATTTATTGACATCACAGGGAGTAGAGGCTGCATTGATATGGGCATAAGACTAGATGAAACAGTCGATATGGTTATAAAAACACATCGACAACGACGGCATAGAGTGGAGATGCTAAATGACATAGAGGATCACATCCAGCGTATGACAGAGAGAGGTCTCTTGGAAGGGGAAGATATCAAGCTATGGAAGAGAGGAGACAAGTATAAATCGATCTTCAGTTCTAAGGAAACCTGGAAATTGATACGAGTGCCTCAACCGAAAGTAAACTGGGATGCTGGGATCTGGTTTGCTTTTAATACACCTAAATACTCCTTCATGGCTTGGCTTGCAATTCTCAACAGGCTTGCAACAGGAGATAGAGTTCAGAAATGGAACACTCAACACCCTAGCTCTTGCGTGTTTTGTAATGATCCGGTGGAGTCAAGAAATCACTTGTTCTTTGCCTGCAATTTTTCTGAGAAAGTTTGGAAAGGCTTAGCACAGAAGCTGCTGGCTGCGAGATATACCCACCAGTGGGATCAAATTATACCACTACTGCTGGATCAAAACAGAGACAAGACTGAAATGTTTCTAGTGAGGTATGTGTTCCAAGCTACTCTATACACAATATGGAGGGAACGAAATCAGCGTAAGCATGGAGAAACTCCAATGACTCCTGAACAACTAATTCAAATGGTGGACAAGAATGTTCGAAACAGGCTCTCATCCATCCGTGACAAGGCGCACACGGGAGGTCTAGCCAAATGGTTTGCCACTCGATAGCTTCTTAAAGCTTAGCTATTGTTTAAACATCTCTATATCAATGTAACACAAAGTGTAAAACAGTTTTTTTTTGGTTGAATTAATTTAACATTCCTTCAAAAAAAAAAAAGACAACAGACACAGCTAGACAATTGTTTTTTTAGAACAACAGCCAGACAAATTATTAAACTCGTAAACATAAAAATTACAAAGATCACACCCAGATAGTAATCTTTTTTATTGGAACAATAATAATCATAAAACATTTTATTACAAGCCAAATAGAAGAAGGTTACGTGTAGACAATAGTAGCATAGTGGCATATGTCGAATTCACTTGTAGATTTCGATGACGGAGAAGGGATGAACTGGACATACGATTTCACAACGTGAAAAACCTGATGCATATGCTAAATTTTCAAACTCTGCGAGAGATCTTTCCTTACCATCCAATAGTGTTAACATTGTCATGTCCATGCTGAACACAATATTAGAAGATATATCTCTGATTTTAGCTTCACCTGGTGTAACCATTTCCACTATTATGAGTTTTCCAGTTTCCGGGAGACTCTTCCAGATGTTTTTAAGAATCTGTACGCATTGTTCGTCCGTCCAGTCATGCAAAATCCACTGTCATGATATCAAACTTATTATTGTATAACCTCTTTCAAGTTGTTATTTCGTTTTTTTTTTCAATTTCCAGCTGTCTTTGTACATTAAAATTTTAAGAATTTAATATGCAAACTCCTTAAGAAAATGTTATATATCCTCAAATTCAGGTAAAAGTTGAAACAAGCAAATATTACTCGGAGATCTAAAAGATTGATCGTATAAAAATTGGGTAAACATGAGAATCAAGAAAGATTTAGAAGAATATCAATGATTAGAAAATTAGCATTTATTTTAATATGCATATTACAACTTATTTTTCCATGTTAGTTTTTAAAACTTGGTTGATTTAGTTACTATATAAAATATGCATATTATAACTTTTTTTTTTCATGAGATCGTCTAGTAATAATTATACTTTTTGTATTTTACTCTTTCAATTTATCAAATTTATAATATAGAATTGTATTTGTTTACTGAGTGAGATGTATAAATATATATATATATATGACTTACTTTCATGAAAATTGCATCTCCTTTTGGAATCTTTATAAACATATCTCCCGCTTCATGTTTTACACCTAAGAACAGTTTTAAGAAAATTATGACCCGTATATATATATATATTATATAAAAGGAACTTTCTCACATAGTATTAAAACAAAAATTAAGAGCATGACTCATACCGGGATAAAGAGGAGCACGGGTTAATACCGGAGCTAGATCAAAATTAATACCCATAATATGAGGGTACTTAGAAGTGATGAGACCTAGTGTGTTACCAAGTCCTCCCCCAACATCCACCAAAGTCTTCACATCTTTGAATCCTTCATAAAGTTCTAGAAACTTCTCCATAACCATGGTGGAAGATTCTGACATAGCCTGGCTAAACATTTTACGATATGGTTCATCCGCCTGCAAGTATTCGAATAGTTTCATGCCATGAGCAGAGCCAAATGCGTCACTTCCGTCTAGTATTACATCCTTTAGCTGTCTCCTATCATATAAAAATGTCTAATTAATCTTTTGATTGTACCGGCTTTTGTTAAATGGCAGAGAAAATTTAAAAACTACTTCCTCCGTTTCATATTAGTTGTCGTTGTAGGAAAAAAAATTCGTTTCAAAATAAATGTCGTTTTAGAGTTTCAATACAAAATTCATTAATAAGATTCTTTAATTTATTTTTCTATTGGTTGAAATATGGTTAGGTGTATAGGTAATTGTGTTTTATTTTGGAAATATACAAAATCATATGTTTTATTAATATGTGTGCATAAATCTAGAACGACAAGTAATATGAAACGGAGGAAGTATAGTTTTGTCACTTTTTTTTGTGTGTGTGTAAATATTGAGAAATAATAGAGTACCAGGTCTTGATGTTGACGTCGCTAAGGTTCAACATGATCAAAGATGCGAATGAACCTGAGCCGCCAACGTTGCTCAAGAGAAACTTACAGACCGGTTCGGCTGCATATACGTTCCCCATTTGTTTGGTTTGACCGTTATCCTCTATTACAACAGTACGGAATTTTAAGACAGAATAGCTAGCGAGTAAACGCAGCATCCGGTCTACCAAAACCGGAGCCTGGGGATTTCTCGGTTTGGTTGAGAGTCTTAGTACTATCTCAGAAGGTGAGAGCCATAAACCAACGCCAGCAGTGGCGATGGTGTCAATGACACCGAGCTCCAAGGCGGCCTTAAGAACCATGGGGAAAGCGGCTGCGTTCGAGAGCCTCCTCGCTAGCAATCTCGCATCTTCCTCAACTTGCTTTTCTTCTTCACAACGGTTTTCCATTTGTTCTTGTTTGAAGGAAGGTATGTGAACTTCTTCAGTCTTTGTAACGTTTTATAGGGTGAAATCTTAATTGTGTTAAGAGACATTAGGTTAGGTGAGATTAATAAAAGATTAGATATCCAGCCAACATTATGTACTTCCTTTTTCCTTTAGCTAGCAGAATATGTTTATATTTTGGTTCTTATGGCTAATTTATAAGAGAAAGTGGCCACTTAGTACTATCTCAGAAGGTATTTGTTAAATTTGCCATTATTAGGGTGGTATTCAGGTAATTAGTACGCGTTATTAACGATCTGAATATCTGTCAGACTGTCACATCCAATTGTACTAAAACCCATTCTATTGTGTTGCAGAGAAGCTAGTGGATGGTGACGACAAGAATTAGACAAAAACTATTGAGTGTAGAATTGTAGCGATGGATAAAATATAGTGAGCAAGATTCAAACTATTCAACATAAGGATATTGATCAGGCACCTCACTTATTTAATGATTCAAACCAAACTTAGCAAATCGATTCCGAAATATTGGTAACGGAAATAAAATTGATCAGGCGCCTCACCAGCTACGTCATGATCGTCATCCAGAACAATTTTACACATAAAACTGCCTGAGAATACGCCAATTTGTTAGCTTTCAAGCATGTAAGAGAACATAAGCAGTCACATCATCAAGAAAAAAGAAATTATAAATCAAAGGAGAGAATATTTGTGAGATAAATTAATTTGATTGAAACCAAAAAGCAAGAACAAGAACAACAAGACACTTGTTACATCACACATTCGGGATGAACCAGCGAGCATCAAAGAACTTGTTAGTTGAAGCCATAAATGGTTCTACCTTGTGAGTAGCGAGACTATAGATAAATATATTATCAGTGCCAAAACTGAGACCACTAAAATAGATAGAGTTAGACTTGAATCCTTGAACATCTTTGGCAGAGACAGTGATTCCAAGGTCGAGGATCAAAGCGTGGTCTCCCAAAGAAGCCATTTCATCCCATTTGTTGGTGGCATGGTTCTTCTTTTATAAGTAGAAGCTGCGGGAGGTGATGTGGATATCGTATAATCTGACCATGAGAGCCTCTCCGGATGTAGTAACAGCAATCCTATTGATTCTGAAACCGGACAAGATAGGAGGAGGATAGTAGAAGGGATATGGAGGATGGGTTAGAGCAACAGGAGAGTCCTAGTCTACGACCTATCAATCCATAAAAAAAAAAAGAGTGAGGAAACATGTCGTGTTAAGAGTGTAACTAGATTGGGTTAGAGGAAATGAATTTGCACTACCTTAAGTTTTTTCTGATTTATGGATCCAGCCGCCGAGGTTAAACGGTCAATGGCAATCAACATGTAAGAAAGTGGAAGATCTGGTCCTAAATAGTTGTCATCAGCTGGGGAATGACATGTATAAGAGCATCTCTAAATACAATTTAAAAAAAAAATTGGCAAAATTTCAAATTTAAAATTAAACTTTAAATTTTTTACATTTTACACTATAGTCTTTCTTATTGATAAAAATTAATAAAAATCATAAAACTTTTATTTACCAATAAAATATATAATAAAAATATTATACACACTATTAATTTGTAAGATAATATTTCATTTGTTTCTAAATAAGTGTCACTTTGACATTTTTCACACAGATTACGAAAATGAATGAAATTTAGTTAAGTTTCTATTAATTACACATGCTTGACCAATAGTATTTGAGATAAATAAAATTATTTATAGTATCAATGCACTTTGTAATTAATTTAAACCAAAAAATAATTTCTTTGCATTGGAATGTAAAGTGATACTTTTTGTGTAACAATAAAAAAATAGTAGAATGACACTTAATATGAAACATAAAGAGTACATTTTAATATCATATTACATGCATTTCAATATAATGCATGAGTCTTTTCATTTTTATTTGTCGATTACAAGGTAAAAGTTGTTGAAATCTTTTACTTTCGTTAGTTGATGTAATAATTTTATTTTGATATAATTTTATATTTTTGTATTTTTGCTTTATAATTTGTATTAAATATGTGTTGTAATTTTTTTTGTATAATATATTGCTTTCCTAATATTAATATATTTGAATTTGCAGAAGATAAAAAAAATTATAAAGACTAAAATGATAACAATAAAAGTTAGAAAGATAATTTGAAAACATATATTTATAAGAGTTTAAAAGTAATAAACTTTAAATACGAAGTTTTATATATTAGAACTTCAAATACAAAGTTTCAATGATCAGAACTTCAAAATTTTAAAGTTTTAAAGTTACTTTTGAAGCATGCAAAAATTTATATTTGAGGTTCTGAAGTTGATTTTGGAGATGTTCTAAATCGAGAACCCTCTTTCCATAATTTCTTAATTCAAATGGCGAAAATAGACTAGTGGTCGAAGCTGAGTACAAAATTGTTAAGATAAAAGTTTTAAAACAGTGGAAGATATAAAGTTAAAGAAACAAAATTAGAAAATAAGAAAAAGATTTAATTGAAAACATGTAAAGAGCAGTAGAAGAGAACATGTGCTTAGTTGATTTATTTAGAGGACAAATGAGTTTTTTTAAATGTTAAAAGTGCGTCAAGAGCAAGAAGTAACTAATTGTGTAATTGAAAACTGTAAAAGTGTAATATTCTCAAAATACTAGCGGTGGCAGAGACGTTTTAAATGAGGNGGGGGGGGGAATATATAGTTCTTGACAGGTCAGAAAGTCATTTGTGGTATGTGGTTTAGAATTCTTTCGATTATAAGAAAACAACAAAAGACAGCATGATTCAAAACATCAAAACTCCCCATCATATGAGTGGAAAAGTATCATGGCAGCACAAGACCTATTTCGGGAAGGCCTAAGGAAAACTATTGGAACGGGACTCAATACGCGAGTGTGGCTGGATCTGTGGATCCCATCGATTCTAGCAGGACCAGCCATTGATTTAGGGGTATACCAAGATCAAAATTTACTTGTTAACCATCTCATTGATCAGTCATCTAAACAATGGAGATTAGACATTCTCGAAGCCCTGATCGATCCAAGAGATATCATGTTAATACAGAGTGTTCAACCAGTCAAAATTTCAAGGAAGACGGTTTCTGCTGGATCTACATAAAATCAATCCTATATACAGTTAAGTCTGGGTATAAGCTTGCAGTTCAGCTAAAGGAAGATAAAAAAAGGAAAAACATGTCACACAACCTAGTACCAATCTCCTTTAATCTTTGATATGGAAGCTGAAAACAACCAGAAAGATCAAGCATTTCCTTCGGAAAGCTTTATCGGGATGTTTAACGACATGTAGCCGCCTTGCGGATATGCATTATTTTACAGATCGTACCTGCCCTAGATGTGGGGATGGCGAGGAAACCATTAACCATTTGCTATTTCTATGCCCAACGGCCCTTCAGACATGGGAACTTCGGATATACCATCAATTCCGAGATTTTTCCTGAGTGAATCTATGTTGAACTTTTTGTCTACCTTCTCCTCCGTGCTAGAAAGGAAGATGTCCTTAAGAATGTACTGGAGTGCTTTCCATGGATCATGTGGTTTATATGTAAAGCAAGGAAAGATAAAGTTTTAACGAGAAACATATACTTCCCCTAGACACCATTAGCCACACGACTCAAGAAGAGGAGGAATGGCGAGTTGCACAAGTGATATCAGACCATGGAGTCCCACAATGTACGTCCATAATAGAAGATGAAAATGTTCTGAGTGAGTCACCATTTCCAAGATGCCAAGTGGATGCATCCTGGGTGACAAACTCAAAATTTTCAGGAGGTGGTTTTGTCTTTGACTTTGAATCAGGGTCCCATACCTACGATGCTTTGGGGATGGACCAGGTTCTTTCGCCCATACATGAAGAGTTTAATATCTTGTTGTGTGAAATTAAGAGCTCTTTGCATATAGGATTTAATTCAATGTCCTTTGAATCAGACTGTCTTCAGCTGGTCATTCTGAATAACGATGAAGAATATTGGCCAAATTTGGCTTCAGGGTAGAATGAATTCGTTCATATACGTTCCTTGTTTACTGTCTTTGCTATTTCCTTTATCTCTCGAAAGCATAATGTAAAAGCATATCTTCTTGCCAAAGGAGCCCGCTCACAAAACCTTATTTTCTCCCATGTAGACTATATGATTCTGGTGTGGTTAGCTCCAAAATATAACATTTTCGACTTGATTTAATATTACAATGTGTTTGATGTCAAAAAATAAAACAAAGAAATGAACAATAAATACATATACCAAATCTCTGTTCTTAGAAACTGGTAAGATTTATAAAATTTTATGAACTTTTACATTAAACTTTATGGTAATCCAAATACATTAAATTTTACATTAAACTTTATGGTAATCCTATTTGGTTTACAGGGGTAATTTTCACGTTTTTTAGTTCTCGTGCTCAATAGTCAAAACCCATGTTCAGAGATTCACTAGGCGTTATCTGCGTGTTCGGGTTGGGCCTAGCGTCTAATCAATAAAGCAGGGATGAAACAAAGATTGATCGGCAATTTATTTTAAGTGTTATTTTGATTTTTTAATGAACTTACATATAAAATGAAGTTTGTGTAGCGTAAACCGAAGTATCATTGTGGTCTACCTTTATTATGTCCATCAGATCACCTGTTCGAGTCGCATAAAATTCAGTTTTGCTCTTTATTTTTAGCGAATAGCCTAATGGTAATTTAGTTTTCATTTTCTCTTAAGGGTTTTCTGAGTACTGTGTTTTTTTCAGCCGCTTCCCCTAATATCTTTCACATAAACTTTAAATCATTTCTGCTTTTCTTGTAATTTAGACTTCAAACATGTTAATCTAACATACACTTACCAATTTTAAACTCTAAAAGAACAAAAAGATGAGTTTTAAACTTCTTCGTGGAATTACCCGATTATATCATAATTAAACACAGCAGCAGGGACCGTGGGACGCCGCAAACACGACAGCGGAGCCCGCGTTTTAGAACATGGATCAAAACCTATGAAAAATTACCAACCAAATTATACCTATTTTATTTTAGAGGAAATAAGAAAAAAGAGACAATATATCAAGTATCAACATTGATTTGACACAATGAAAAGAACTAAAGAAGACTTTGTACTTTACAACTATTAAAAAGATGCAATCTCTCAATACTGTTCAGATCAGTACAATTGTACATAAAAATAATCTCTCAACATCCATTTGAGATCAATATGAGGTGACTACATTTGAGAACAAGATAGAGGAACCACTATGGGATATGGAACATAACAAGGACTTATGTGACAGGATCTGCAACACCAGCAACTTCTTGAATGTTTTTAGCCAAATCATAACAAAAAAATTCGAAAAAATGTTCAACTTTCAGTTCTTCAATCCAAGGGACACAACTTCCAAGTGCATCAACTATAAGATCATGATCAAATCTCATCTCACTGCAAACATGTTTTGGATTTTTATAATATCTTCCGGAGCAGCAAAGGTGGTTTTCTCAACCATTTATGTCACCAACTTTATATGGTTAGGTATATCTCAAATGTCACACCACCTTTTCATGCCCAAGCGAAACAATATGGTAGTAACTGGTTATTAAATTTTAGTAGAATCATGTCACTAGCTCCAATACCACTAAACTTGCCAAATATGAAAAAAAAATCTTTAACGGTTTTATTTGAACTTTGGTTATCCATAATCCTCACCTGGAACACATTCTCTAAAGGTAGATCAGAAGTGGTTATAGCCACAATGTGTGGAAAACCCTCAACGTCCGCATTGTGTTGAAAAAGAAGACATGGAGCTTTAACAACTTTGGAGGTGCGGAAAGCAGCAGTGTTCTAACTCCTTGAGATATTATTGTAGAGATCAAAATGTCATCTTCAGAACAGTTACGGCAAAAATCTTTTCTTAACTCTTTTTGTCATCAAGAAGTCCACAATGGAGCTGAAACATCATGTTGCTTTGTTTCAAAAACCATACATCAAAGGTATATTTCTCTATCTCCATCGTATATTGTGTAGACTCGTGACACAAAAAAACTATATGATTTAAAAATCATTTTTTTCTAATGAGAGATCCAATTTAACTGAGATAGCCGTCCTTAGCAAAGTTTTTTTTTAAAAACAAAGAAAACATGGATCCTAACAACTCTTTAGGTCCATAAAATATCAATGTTCTAACTCTTTGAAATATTATATTTCTATAAGTTTCCAAGTTAACCGAGAAATCAAATCATTCAACTTGTGTAAACATTAGTTTCAATAGTTTTGAAAATTACTTCGGTTTATATGAAAGTTATAATACAATCAATTTTCCAAATTAAATTCTTGAAATCTACATGTAAAGTAAATACGTTTATTTGAATACTCTTATCTCCCATTATCTCGTCAAATTCATTTTGTTTACTGGCTTGAAAAAAAAAACATAATCTTTTCAAAAACTATCTAGTTTGCACTAATTTTGAAACTATGTCACCATATGCATTCTCAGTGAGGGAAAGAGTTGTTCCTAACTGAGATAGCCGTCCTTAGCAAAGTTTTTTTTTAAAAACAAAGAAAACATGGATCCTAACAACTCTTTAGGTCCATAAAATATCAATGTTCTAACTCTTTGAAATATTATATTTCTATAAGTTTCCAAGTTAACCGAGAAATCAAATCATTCAACTTGTGTAAACATTAGTTTCAATAGTTTTGAAAATTACTTCGGTTTATATGAAAGTTATAATACAATCAATTTTCCAAATTAAATTCTTGAAATCTACATGTAAAGTAAATACGTTTATTTGAATACTCTTATCTCTCATTATCTCGTCAAATTCATTTTGTTTACTGGCTTGAAAAAAAAAACATAATCTTTTCAAAAACTATCTAGTTTGCACTAATTTTGAAACTATGTCACCATATGCATTCTCAGTGAGGGAAAGAGTTGTTCCTAATTCATAAAATGTGATCACCTTATGGGCTTCAATTCAAATTATTGTGTCTATGCAAATTTTATAATTTCTTTTGGATTTCATGTCAATAATTCCATAAAATTTATCAGGCTAATATATATATATATATATATATATATATATTAAAATCTATTTACATATTTTAAATATAGGAAATTTAGTTTATAGATTAAATTTAAACTGTCATTAATATTTGTGACTATACATGTATTTAAATAATATTGATCATTATAATCTATGTTACATTAATGTTGTTCTGATTGCGAAAATAATAGTTTAAATAATCAATATCACTGTTTTTGGAGTTATAGTAAATCGAACTACTATATTAAGACAAATTGATTCATTGCTTTATACATAAAATTTTAAGACACCAGTTAAAACTTTATAACGAACTATTTCATCAACAATTTTAAGGATTCAAAAATTATTTTCTGGTTATTACTTTCATAATCCAGATTATATATCTATTGTCCAGTTATAATATACCTTCATAGATATTTCCAAAATTATTGTAATAACACAAGATCAACCTAAAATGTAATTGTGGCTTATTTGAGTACAAATAAATTACATAATATGAAAATTTTATGGTTATTTTATCATAATTTGGATTATCTATGTATTATTCGGTTATAATACAGTTATAAAATTCATGCATAAATATTACTCTTATAGTCTAATAACTCAATTTGATCCCAATGTATTTAAACATTGTACTTTACATTTTAGAAAGTGTATTTAGTGACTATTACTTTTGCTATCTAGATTAAATATGTAATATCTGATAATTAAATTTTAAAAAGGTTACACATATTACAAATATTTTAAAACCACATAATAATAGAGTTTGTGGTTTATGCTTTAAGATTTAGGGTTTAATGTTTAGTAATTAAAGATTAAAGTTAAGAGTTTAGTGTTTAAAGATTATTATGTCCTAAGCATATGTAGTTTGTTACTATAGTTTGATATATTTTCACATGTTTCCCAAGTGAATATGTCTCTAACTAGTATGTGCCTTAGTCGCTGCCTAAAAAAAATACAAACATATTACATGGTTGTTATAGACTAAATATGACATTATAAATACGGATAACTTGAACCATATCCAACAAAGTTTAACAATTATAACCACAAAGGTTTGGGCAAAACACATCAGTTAGATTAATAAGTCTGCATAAACTTTCTACTCTTTAGAAAATCTAACACATAATCAATAATCAGTCATTTCTATATAAAAATTTAGGTTAGAGTTTGCATTAAGTACCATAGAGCAACGGGATGGACTGAAAGGTAAAATCACGCCTTCTTTGGTTACCAGTTATACAATTTCCATGAAAAAAGTTGCATTGTTACTTAATTACCACCCATTATTTGTATATTGAGTTAAATAGGCCTAGTTAAAATTCATTATTTGTAAATAGGCCTAGTTAGAATATGAAGTCTATTGCAATGCATTTATGCAAAAAAATGCAATTATACACATAAAGTGACTCGACCCACATGGTCCTCAGCATTTCATTATTTACATATTAGGCTCATGTCACTCCACGTACTGAAGAAACCTTGTGTCATTTTAAAAGAAACTTGAAAATTGTATAGAGTCAATTAACTACGATCACCATCAAATGATAATTAGACCTTTGCCCACATACCAAAATAAAATAAAAAAGTACGAAAAAATTCACTCTTCTTTTATTTTTGGTTTGAATTATTAATCGCCAATTTGTTGATATTTTCTCTAAAACAAAAAGAAAAAATATTTTCAACCAATTTCTTCTTTCATTAATCTTCGTCTGGATGACATTTTCAGAGAAGCTTTCTTAAATGATTTTTGAGTTCATGAGAGAATCAACAAATATAAAAAGAGAGAAAAGTCCCAACTTTCTTTTCTTTTTCCAAATTTGGCGTTAAATTGCTCAAATTTGGAAACTTCGAGCTGACATTCTTATTGGGTTTCTCTCAACTTCAATTCAATATCAAATTGAGAATCCAATTCGTCGTGTTGTGTAATCATTTCGGCGACCATGGTGGTGATGATCGTCTAGAGATCAAAATTTCAGCTTTGTATTGTAGAAACGATGAGGTTTCTGAGCCTCGTCGGAAACTCATTCGGTTGTTCCGCGTCCGGCGAACGATTATTGTCTGCAGCCAGAGACGGCGATCTACAGGAAGCAAAGGCTCTCCTTGATTACAACCCAAGACTCGCTCGCTACTCCACTTTCGGCGTTCGTAACTCTCCTCTCCATTACTCCGCCGCTCAAGGCCACCACGAGGTAACCCCACTAAAAAAAGTTTTAACCTTTATCATGGTGATGATGAACTGATGATGGATGTGTAGATAGTTTCTTTGTTGTTGTAAGATCTCAGAGATTCCAATGACCTTTATGGTGATGAAGATCCTCACTTGGCTTTTGTTTATTGTTATTATGTCTTAGATAGTTTCTCTGTTGGTGGAGTCAGGTGTTGATATCAATCTCCGGAACTATCGTGGACAGGTAAATAGCTCTCTTGTTTCCCTTTTTACATTGTCTTTATCGATCAATAACATGAACACAAGAATGTTGGAAACAGACGGCTTTGATGCAAGCTTGTCAACATGGTCATTGGGAAGTTGTCTTGATTCTCATTCTCTTTGGTGCTAATGTAAGTTAGAACTTGATCCAACTCTTACGTGTTCTGCACTAACTGTGCGTTATACCTAAGCAACACAAACATAACATCGTCACAGACATCACAAGCCACACCAGGCTCAGTCCCATGTCCTCTCTATCGCTACGGTATTGTCTCTTTCACCAAACTTCCTCATACGATACCTACAACAACATCAACATCATCATCAAGAACAAGCATCTCCTTGTCCTTATGCACTTGCTCCTCCTCTGATGTCTTGGACACAGGAGCTCTCCTCACCGACCCTCACTACAACTGTAAACCGGTTGTTTCAAGAGCCGGTTCGCAATCCGTTGGGTCGTCATCCTTTCGGTCTCTTAGCTGCCGGTTTCCTCCAAGTCTCTGCCGTGGTGGCTCGGATGTTGATGAACCGCAAAGCCGGTTAATGAATGTATCATACTCAAGAACCGGGTTAAGGTCCAGGCTATCCACGTCAGAGGTTGAAGGGAAACGTTCTTGGTTTTGTGCTCTTAACCATTCTGTTGCAACCGGTGGAAGTCCTTGCTATAACTTTTCGTTCTTTCTTTCTGCTTTCTCTTTCCTAATTTTTGTTCCCATTTTTTTGGGAGAAAAAAATGTGCTAATTGGTTCTGTGAATGGTGTGGTGATTATTCATTTTGTAATAATTGAAAATGTAATAAATATAATTAATTTGGCTTTGCCATTTACATTGAAATGGTGTATATAAATATTTTTTGTGACCGTGTATATAACGTCGTTAGTATCATCGTTCTCACTTGTAGTAAACAGAGGTCTACAGATTAAAAAGGAAAATACATTTAGAGATATTTAGATAGTCTTATGAGAGCAACACAAATAATCGAGAAATTATGGGATTGTATAAGATTTACGTAAAGCTCTCAGGAGGAATAGATAGAATAAAATAACACAGAAAATGTTACAGAAAAAAAAGAAGTTTTACCAAAAAAAAATGTTACATAAAAAATAAATAAGAGAAATTTTCTTGGATAGCCTCTTTTAGTTTGTTTGTCACAAAAATAGTTTTTAAGGAAGAAAATGACCAAACTGTTTTTTTTAGAAGCTAAAAAAATTATTTATATGCATTTATACCCCTAGGGTTAACTAATTTGCACTTTAGGGTTTAGAGTTAAGGGGTGGGTTTGGGGTTAGGGTTTCATATTTCAAAAAAAAATTTCAAAAAAAATCAAAATTTCAAAAAAAAAAGTCTATTTTGGTCATTTTATTTTTTTAGGACTATTTTTGTGACAAAAAAGCTATTTAAGAAAATTGCCCAATAAATAATCAATGAAAACAAAAGAACAATGCAACACTAATGAGGCTTGCAAGGTCAATAAAACAAAACCAACAAACACAGTAATAAAAAAACGATTGTATTTACAATTTTTAAGATTAAAGAGTTGCAATATGTAATAATTAACCGGTCTCAAATATTTCGTAAACGCAACCGCCAATCAATAATGTTTACATAAAGCTAGACAAGAGATTCATTGGGTTTTTGTTATCTCCTATACCTTTTCTCGTGTAAATAATCGATGCACACAGAACAAGCTTTTCTCTTTTTTTTTTTTTTTTTTTTTTTTTTTTTTGAACAACTGCACACAGAACAAGCTAATCTTCCTTATATCATATCATTTTCTTTTTGTTCTGTTCTATTATTACTATTATTTATTTAAATTTCACCTTCTTAGAATCTATTATCTTCAAATAAATTACTGTTTTATACTGCAGACCAATTCAAGCGGGAAAAAACTATATGAAATATGTACACAAATCTACATGTATAGTTTAGTTGAAGACATACTAATTGTATAGCTAGACCATTTAAAAAATATAAATAAAAAATATTAGAGAAATTACTTTCTTTGCTTGCATATACTTTTTATATATGGAATATATATCTCTATAACTTTCTCTAAAATAAAACTCTTGTATATAAATGGTTTTGCTCTAATCATGTATGTTTTTATAATAGAGAACTTCTATTTTTAGAAAAGAATATAGAGTAATATTATGTTTATTTCTATATTTAACGATATAAAAAGTATTTCTCTATATTCTTTACTAACAGTAGATTTTTTTTTGCTAAATAAAAATAGATAAATTCTATTATAGATGGATACATTAAAAAAATCTACTTTAGTAATAGATTTTCGTTATTTTGAAAAGAATATATAGATAAATGTAGAAGTGAACTAGAAATGTTCTACAATGTGAACACTGTTTTAACTATTTTATCTGCTTCACAAGGAAGGTGATATAAACAAAAGAAGAATCACATCCTATGGCTATGACCTATGAGAGACGGACGATAAACTACTTAATCCAGTTTTATTATATTTAATGGTGTGTTATTTATTTTTTGTTCAATAACGGTGTTTTATATGTAAGAGGATAACAGAAAAAGCTGCAGATATATAAATAGGTATAATCATCACAAACTTTAGGATGTGATAATACATTGTCAACCTTCTGTCTCTTTCTCTGTTCTTCTCTCTGATGGCTTTTAATACTGTGACTGTATGTCTTGATTTTTTCAGAAACATGGAAAGAAAAGTAAGTTTTCAAAATGGAAGTAGTAGTAGCCTTGACCAAAGCAAGAAGTAGTACCCATGCCATGCATGCTTATTACCTATTCTTCAACGTTCAGATTGTCTAAGTCAACAAAAAATCTCTTATACCAATATAGAAAGTGGGACAGGACGATTTTGATGTTCATTTAATCGCAACAAAAGAAAAAAACTTTTTGTCAATTTGGAAGAAAAAATTATCTCTAGTTGATTAGAGAGTAACTAGAGACCAGGGATGGACCAGGGATTAAAGTTGTAAGCTTATTTTTAAATGTATATTACAATGTCTAATCTTGGATTTTGGTCAAGTCAATTAAGTAAACTTCTGTATGAATTGTTTTCAACCTTTCATTTACAGTTTCTTGTTCTATTAATTGGGGGCTATAGGCCCATATTCGGTTGGGCTTTGTTTCCAAATAATTATTGGATAACTAATAGACTCGAGTAGCCAAGCCACTTAAAGAATTTGAAAATTTTATTTCTCACTCTCTCTTTTGTACAAAACAAGTGACGTTTATATATCACGACTTTTCCACTCTCTGCAAATATATCCGTTCTTCTCATTCAGAAATGAAGTTACATAACACATGCTTTACGACTTGCAGTTTAGGGCATTTTGGTAATGTTGGCTAACTCTCTGAAAGACTTTATACACGAACTAACGCTAACACATCCTCTCTCTTTATATGCACTTGTCCAGAAGTAAAGCTTGAAGATTAAACTACCAAAGACGCAAAAACAAGAGAGTGAAGAAGAAAGAAAGAAGATGGTTTTCACTCCATACCCAGATTTCCTCATTATCTACAACTCCAAAGATGTTTCTCTTTCTCAACGTTTGGTAATAATCTTTCTCTCTTTTGTTTTCTAAAAAAAGAAAAGATTGTAACTTTGTTGATGAGATTAGTGGTGGCTAGTTCGTGTGTTTCATGTATTGTTATGGTAATGTAACTTTTAAACCTTTGATTTTCTCAGTCCACCATATCTCTTGGTTCCGTATACTGTTTACACTTTTGATTGTACTGTTCTGTTTAGCTCTTAAACCTGACTCATTTCTTCTGCTCAACGTATAACTTGATTCGTCGACTTTATCATATCATAGGGTTTGGTTCTGTTCCAGATTTTGCAGTGTTCGGCTCTGTTTCTAATCTCTTAGAGTTTGGTTATGTTCCTGGTTTCACAGGGTCTGGTTATGTTTGCTCTGTTAGAGCATCTTTAACCTAGAGACTCCAAAAAGGTCTTTTATTTATTTATTTTTTTGCTTTTTTCAGATAAAAGAAAATTAAACCAATCACGAGCTGACACATGTCAGTGAGGTCCGCAAACGGTGCAAGAGACGGGTTTTTATTTAAGAATTTCAGGAACTGTCTCTTGCACTGTTCATGGGCCCCACATCTTAGTGGGACCCGCAAACAGTGCAAGAGACCCCTTAAGAGACCTGGATAATCATGCTCTTAGAGTTTAGGCCATCATGTGTATGGTCTCTTAGAGTTTGGTTTCTGTTAGGGTTTGGCTTTGTTCCTGATTCCTTAGGTTTTGGTTATGTTTCTGATCTTTTAGGATGTTGTTTATGTATGTCCGTCCCTGCTCTCTTAACATGACACCTTAGATATTACGATTCCTCTGTTCTTGATAACTCATTTGTCACTAAGTGGAGAATTTGATTTTTTTTTTTTTTTTTTTTTTTTTTGTCATTGTGAATTTTGTAGGTAGTCCCAAGTGATTACAGAAAGTACTACCCAACACCTCTCCCTCAGACAGCGGTTCTCCGGAAGCCAGAAGGAAACTTTTGGAGTGTCCAATGGGCAATAAGTCCAGAGGAGGAGGAGGAGATTAGCTTCGGTGATGGCTGGTCTAAGTTCATCGCAGACAATGATCCCATCGACGGAGACTTTCTTCTGTTCTCCTACGATGGTTCCCGAAGCTTCTTGGTAAGCATTTTCAGGGATGGGCTCCCTGTGAACCCAAAAGCTCCTGTCGCTATACAAGAAATTTCAGATGATGAGGATGATGAGGATGAAACAGCTGGTGATGAAGATTACGATCAGAACATGATCACTTCTCTTTCTTTGGGAAGCAGCGACGAAGAGTATGATGCTGATAAAACGGTCTGTGAAGTTAACAAAGCTCATGGAACTTTAAAGAGAGGTGCTGGTGGTGGTAACACAACCTATCTTAATTTACGTTTTAAAAATGTATTTTTTAATACTAAAATATTGAATTGAGTAATATTCTCTGGACAATTCTCTCAAATAGTATTTTAAAATTTTTGTCATAAAAATAAAATAACCAAAATAACGTCTTTTTATTTTAAATTTTTTAATTTTTACTTTTTAAAATTTGAAACTTCATCCCTAAAACTTATCCCTTAACTCTAAAACTTAATTTTAGATTAGTTAACTCTCTATGAGTATAAATGCATATTTTACATTTTAATAAAACTTTTGTTGGTCATTTTTTTTTTTTAATAACTATTTTTTTGAAAATAGCTAAAATTTCTCATTCTTTTTATCAGGAAGTTCTTCGCAAAGGATACGTGCTCAGCCTATTGGTGATCCGGAAATGTATCTTGATGATCCCAAGAACCCTTGCTTTATTGCAACGTCGTCGCCCTGTAGGCGTATGTTGGTAATGTGAGCTAATATTTATTTCTATCCTTATCATTTTAGTGTTAAAAATGTTTTTTTTTTTTTTGGTATATGTTGCTTGAAGGTGGTTGCTATGCAAGTAATAAAAGACTATGACTTGAAGTTTGATGGCACAATCAAGTTCATCGATGGATTTGGTGAATTAGAGGGAAAGATTGGAAACTGGAAAGATCGTGTTGTCGTTTACCCGTGGCAAGATATCTACAAAAGAAACGATGCAAAGCCCGGAGATGTGATCATATGTGAGATTCTACGTGAAGGAGATGTTGTTCGATCCATCAAGCCTCATTTCGTTAAGATCTGATGTTTATTTATGCGTCTCAAGACATTAAGTATACGAATTGGTGTTTATGTAATCTTCGTCGTTTCTTTTAGGCTGTTGTGTTATTTCCTTTTGTGTCTCAGGATCTTGTTGAAACTTGGTGTTTGCTTTTGGATTTATGTTGTTATGTTTTAAATCTTGTGTCTGGCATGTGTGTACTAGAAATGATGGAGTGTGCCTCAATATTACATTTTAGTAAAATCACACATCTATTAATCTAATCCAACCAGATCGGTTAGATTCGGTTTAAACTGAAAAGTACAAAAAAGTTCAAACCGGCAATTAAGCAAGTCAATATCGGGGGGTCTCCTAATAGGTTTTTAGATTAATTAGGGGTCAGCCCGGGCTACGCCCGGGATTTTCTTAAATTTTTTTAGTTTTAATTATATTTGATATATTGTATATTGTCATATGTTGTAAAACATATAAATCTAATTCAAAATAATTTTAAATTTTTCAGTTCTTAAAATTTGTGATATTTTTGTTACTACAAATACTATAACATAATAGACAAAATGAATAGAAATAATTTTATTTTTATTATGATTTGAATATTATTTTATCTTACTTTTTTTGGTTATATCTATCATATACTAAAAAAGGGATATCCAACCAAAAGCTTATTCTGAGTTTAAAACTATTAAAATCATAACTTTCAAGAGAATTAGAAAATTTATTTTGATATATATAATCAATTTTGTTCCACCTCGTCTTAGAGCTATTTTTGATTTATTTGCACCATCTATACTTTTTCTTCATATATAATCAATTTTGAACAATACCATAATTGTATTATGCAAATACTGTTATTTTCTCAAAATTGGATGTTTATTGACCAAGTATAACAACTTATGTTAAGTGCTTAAAAATCTATATAGTTGTCTCACGATTACCCATGATAATGTCATATCCTTTCTCAATCTTGAATAATCTTCTTTACTAAATAGGATTTCGTCTTTGTCTTTAACTTCTACAACCTTTTGTATTTTTATTATTAGTTTAGTTACAACCATTTGGTAACTTGAACACAACCGGTAACTATGAGAACCATATTTTCAACATGAAAATTTGTATTCTTGGATTTTTTTTCTTTCTAAAACACTTAAAGCTAAAAACATTGAACGTCATTTGGACATACATAGCTTAGCAAGAAAACTCTTGTATGTACATATATTTTAAGATATTTGAAAGAAAGCAAACCATATATAAATAGTAGTGTCCCAACCATCTTCTTTCTTTGGAGTCTTCAAGCAAATGAAAGTATTCCAACTCCACATATAACTTTTTATATGCACATGCCCCACGTGTTTTGGACAAAGATGATCATTATGAATTTGACTGGAAAGATCGTGTTGTCGTTTACCCGTGGCAAGAAATCTACAAAAGAAACGATGCAAAGCCCGGAGATGTGATCATATGTGAGATTCTACGTGAAGGAGATGTTGTTCGGTCCATCAAGCCTCATTTCGTTAAGATCTGATGTTTATTTATGCGTCTAAAGACATTAAGTATACGAATTGGTCTTTATGTAATCTTCGTCGTTTCTTTTAGGCTGTTTTGTTATTTCCTTTTGTGTCTCAGGATCTTGTTGAAACTTGGTGTTTGCTTTTGGATTTATGTTGTGTCTGGCATGTGTGTACTAGAAATGATGGAGTGTGCCTCAATATTACATTTTAGTAAAATCACACATCTATTAATCTAATACAACCAGATCGGTTAGATTCGGTTTAAACTGGAAAGTACTAAAAAGTTCAAACCGGCAATTAGGCAAGTCAATCTCTTACTATGATCAAGGAAGATTAAAAAGGTCATGTTTAAATTGTGTTATTTAATATATAGTGATTTACGTGTGGGGCAGTTTACGAGTTTGTATTACACAAAAAATCATTTTCTTGAGTAGGGCATCATTATCACCGGTCTCTTAACCGGAGTTCTTAATTTATGATCTGACATTTTTTACACCTTTTAGCTAAGAAAAAGCTTTTATATCTCTTATTTAAGAGACAGTTCCTAGCTTTTTTTAATTAAAAACTAAGAAAAGCTAAGAACCGTCTCTTATCTGAAGCTAAGAACCCCGGTTAAGAAACCGTGGATAATGATGGTCTTAGGATGTGAAAAGTCTTAATTTATCCTCTTTAAAGCTAAACTGTCGGGCTTACTTTAGTAACTAAGTTAGAATTAATTAGAATAAGTGTATTTCAAAAATTAAAATGGCGATTGATGGACCCGATATGGGTATTAACTGAATTTGATATTTACCCACTTGACTTAAATTCATTTTTTGTTGCTGTAATTTCTCATTTTTAACCCGGAGGAGACGACGAAGAAATGGAGAAGTGAAGAGTTTTTGGACCGGCGAGATTTTTTGCGAGATCGACGGAGGGGATAGCAAGAGGTTTGTTTTGTGGATAGAGGCTAGGTTTATTTGTATGGTAGCTTAGTTTTTTTAGCACAGATCCGAGTGCCGACGAAAAAACAAAGGGGGTGACGGTGAGGATGACGCCAAGGAGAAGCCGGAGGGGGGAAAAGCCACCGACAAATAAGAGGCGTTTAGTGGACAAACTTTAAATTAGTAGGTTTGGGTTGATGAAAATGTTAATGAATTAAAAATCCGCTGGTCCCAGAATTAGTGACTGGAATGAATGATGAAGGACCGGCGGAGGTAAAGCCTAGGAGGAGCCGGCGGGGCAAAGAGATCGCGATGGGTTAGTAATTGATAGACGGAGCTCCACGGCGTTGTGGCTGGGTGGTTTAATTAGTTTTTTTTGCATTCAGAGCCGGAGGTTGCGGCGAACGAAGGGGTGATTGACGATTGACTCCCGGAGTAGATTTTCGTGACGGATAGGTTTCCAAGCCGGAGGGTTAATATGTACGCGAGTATTGACTACCTACTTGTAGTGAAAAAGGTGCTTAAAGATACAACGTAAATGGCTCAAATAAAAAATACTAAGAATTTAAAATAAAAAAAAATTAAAATAGTTTTAACAAAGAATACTAAAAATTTAAAATAAAATAAAATTCCGCTTGGTGCACAATACCCCTGTCTTGAAAGAACCCTCCCAAGCTCATGAACTCCATTCCGTTATCACTTCTGGCCTTCTAAACTGATTGTCCAAACTGTGTTTCTGCATATGCACAAAAATGTTGCATCACTTTCTTCACTTCGGATTTACCAAGCAAAAGATACGTCCAGACAGCTCAAGAAAAATTGTTTACGATCGTGAGAAAAGAGACTGCACCACATGAGACAGACACACGATAAGGACCCCAAACATCAAAGTGAATGAGCTCAAGACACTTGTTTGTTTTATTAATACTATCACTAGAAACATCTCTCGTCTGCTTTGATCTAATACACACGTCACACGGACTAGAGCAAACTTTATTTATAACACCAGAAATCTCATGTAAAGAATCAAAAACACCAAAAGATGGATGACCGAGTAGTCGATGCTATAGGAGTCGATCATTGAGTCCATCTTCTCTGCTAGCTCGTGCCACTCTAACATACTTAAAGAAGTATACCCCATCACGTTCTTCACCGGCTCCAATCAGAGTCTTCGAAGAAAGGTCTTGCAAAACACAAATGGATCCATAAATAATGCAAAACAATTACTACGCTTTAGCAACTTTGTTACTGAGATGAAAGTACAATACAATTTGGGTACAAAGAGCACATCTTTGAGTGAGATACGATCATTGAGTATCATATCTCCGATTTGGAGAAGGGAGGTGAACACCGGATAAATAAGCTTTGGTGTCTTTTGTTTATACTTTGTTCTTTCTTGTTTTTAAATCGATTCTCAAATCCAAGTAGATTTAAACTAAAGAATCCTAACATAAAAATAAAACCATTTTATAAGGAAGTAATTAAAAGTGTGTAGCCATTTAACCCAAAAAAACATTTTATAAGGAAGAAAAGCATTGTCATGGGAGTCGAACTTGGATTTGGATGGGGCATAATGTAGCCATTTAACCCAAAAAGCTACACATTTTTATCCGCATAAGTATACCCCAAGAGATTTATAACTATCAGTATGTGGCACGTGCCACACCCTTTTTCAAGGTGGGTTTGCCTCGGTGCAGAAATAAAATCATATAGAATCGCATAATTGAGATTTTTTAAATAAATTAGGAAACATGTACGTATAAGAAGCATATATCCATGTATGTATAATAACATATAAGATCATTAAATTTATGATTAAAAATTTAATGATTCAAATAAAAAATAAATCATTTATCCATTTATAACAATTTAAAATAATTTCATATTAGAATTTTGAAAATACACATAAATTAAGTTTATAAGAAATTAATATTAATTATATTTAATATTTCATAAATAACTGACACAATATATTTGAATATATATGCTATATCTCTAAAAAACCTCAATGCATAAATATAATTTATAGTATTAGTTTTAATATATGTATATTTCTATTCTCTAAATTTCATTATTATTAAATTTTAGATTTTACATACAAAAAATATAATTTTCATATATATATTTATTTGTGACTTCATATATTATTTTTAAAATGGAAATATTATTTCAAAACGGAATTCCGTGTAAAATTTCAACGTATTTTTAAATATGATATTTTATAAGTGTTTTGGAATTGAGATTATGTAAGTATCTTTTCAAGTTCTGATTCTGATTTCAGTTTTAAAGTAGAAAACGAATGTCCCATGAAACTTCTATGCAACTTAGATGGTTAGACTCGTATGTAGATTCATGCATAAACACAATTAATAGGCGAACACTTAATTAGTAAACGAATGTTAGGGAATAGATACTGACCACCACACGTCGACACCACATAATTCTTTATTTGTTTTATACTCCTGCTTAGTTATATTCAGTTTTAACTATTGTTATACTTAAGGATGCTTCAAAATTACTGTTAATGGGATTTGGAATAATACTCCATCGGATCCTAATCCACGCGTTTCACTTTATGAGAGTTTAACTTAATCGCAATAAATTAATGAAAGAGTGGGATTTGGTTGGAATCTTTGTCAAAACATTGTTTACTTTAGCTTTTAAAATATAAATGTTGTAAATACAAAATGCAAAAATAATAGAGTAATGGAAAAGATAAATCAAGAAAAAATGATACAAGTAAACACCTTTGATTATTAGAAATCACCTACACAATCTATTACAAAAATTGTTTAATTAACTTTATAGTATCTGTTAACTTTCTAATACTGTTACTGAAAATTTTCTAAGTTGTCCAGTTTATGTCTCTCTTTCGTCGTGTACTTGAGCGTCTGTTTCAAAACGATTAGAACTATTTTTAAAAAATATTATCTCTGTAAAATCAATTTTTGTATTTTTATAAAATACATATGATTCATAACTCTTTTATAGTGATCTCTATGTTCCCAAAACCCTTAGTACAAAAAAAAAATATATGTAGACATTTTCTATATTAGTAAATAAACTTTTATTTTTTAGAATTATACTTATTATTTTCTTTAAAGTTTAAACTTGCTCTCCAAATTTATTTTTCTTGTCTTTTCTTCAAAATATACTTTTAATCTATGTGTTTATTTTAATTCACGTCAGGATTTTGCATCCACATAATTTACACAACTCAACACATTTCATGCATCAATAACTATATCAAGGACTATTTCAAAACAGATTATTGACATATACAAGCTCTCTTCAAATGTTTCCTTCTATATTCAATCAGTGTTGTTCTCTCCTTTTATCAAGAATGTCACATTTTCAACAGAAAAAAACAAAATATATTTATTTAATAAATAATGTTTGAAATATATTAAATTATTTATAAAGTTAATAAATTTTATAATTAGCAGTAAATTTAAATATATTTTATTATTTTTAAATAATTTATAGTTTTACGTCTTTTACATATTAAAAGATATGTTAAATTTTAACTAAAATACATTTTTTTGGTGATTAACTATTACTTACATTTTTAACCAATCAAAACTCAAAGCGTAATTAATATCTTTAAATTTTATAACTTACCAATGTTATTTGATAAAAATATATTTTAAATATAAAAATTTATTTTAGAATTATTTTTTTCAAAAATATAGATATTTTGAAGCGGGGAAAATATATAAATTATATTAAAACTGTAAAATGATATATTTTGTAAAATAAGAAAAATGACAAAAATAAAAAGAATAAATATTATTAACAATAAGTGGAGTCATTAAATAAGTATAATATGTGTCATTAATGATATAAAAATAAAAGAGATAATAGTGTGGAAAGGAGGACGTACGTAACTGGACCCCTTATTGTCAATTATTTATTCAAATAATTGACGTGTACCTATGAGTGGAAGCTGACGATGAGAAATGGACCCCTTATTGTCAATTATTTATTCAAATATGATTTTAGTTATTATTACATTCAATGTTTAAGAAAACACTAGGTGTTGGTAACTCAACAATTAGCATCTAGAACGAATAAAACGAACACATAAATTATGAGTTATGCAGCTTAAACATTTATAAATTATAATAATATACTAAATGTATGTAATTCATAAATGATAAAATTTATATTTATTTTTCATAAAATACTATAATATAATATATTAAATATTATAATTTATGAATATAAAATATATTATTTTTATTATAAATATTTATAATTATTTAATCGATTTAAAAGTAATCATCAGTCATATAAAATCTAACATTTGAATACTAAATAAACAGTTGTCTATACCGCTTTTTTGAACACCATTACATCTTAATTCATATGAATAGTACGAAATTTGGTTCCAGGACAAGAATAAACACAACAAATATTCCACAGAGATTCTTTCAATTCCAGGAGGCCTCGAGATGATGAATGGCCTAGATTAGTTTAATATAACAAATAAAATAACACATATTTATAAACACACATTTTTTTGGCAATCCATATCTTTGAGACAAACGAATATATTAAAATACTAGATGAAGGACTTTTTTTAACTTTTAGATGAAGGATTTACAACAAAAAATAAAGCTACAAGATTATACATATAATAGATACTGATCGAGTTTGGGTGATCACATGTTTAGTGGTGGTCACATGGTCTCTGTTAAGGCATCTCTGGCTTTGTTATATTTTCACTCTAAAAATAAAGTTTAGAGTTAAAAAAATATAATTATATTCTATTTTTTGTTCTATAATATACTAAAAATAAATTTACTCTATAAATAAAATAATTTTATTTATATTCTATTTTTTATTCTATAATATACTAAAAATAATTAACCATTTTATTTTTCACTCTAAAGTAAATATTATTGGGTAAAAAAAATGTGTTATAGAATTATTCTATTTTGAATAAAGAGAAAAATGATCCATTAAAAAGTCTTGTGAAAATTGCAGTGAACTCGTTATGAATAACCTAGAAATATATATAAAACAACAAAAACTTGGGTCTACAGAATTTTCATTTGAGTGACTTATTTTGAACGATTTTGATTAACTCTTTTTTAGAGTTTAGCATTATTGATACTTATACTGGTTTAGACAGATAGAAGTTTGAGCGTGAATAGCACTAAAACAATGGTTTTATGACTAGTTATCATCGACGTATGGACACCCGCAAATATAGCTTGTTGTTTTCACTTAGATTCAAACAGTCAAAAAGAACTTTCAACAATTATAAGTTGAAAATATACTAGTCTCTAATGTCTTAAGACGAGTTGCGTAAAATTTGAACGCTAGCTTTTTAACTACTGAACACAAAAAAGGAGAAAAAAATGAACATCACAACTAGTGAAGTGTGTTGTCTTCAGTTGTTCTAATCATTTTCTATATGGTTTTGACTAAACAGGAAAAAGCAAATGATAGGAACTTGGCCACATACACTTTGATCCAAATAGACTGTGCAAAAATGTGGGGGACCCTTTTAGTTATCTCATTTATATTCTTCAAGTTATATCTCAAGCATTGATGAGATAATTGAGGCTTCAGTGATATGGTTTGGTATGTTGTTTCCATTCCAGCTTTTATATTAGGATTTTCCACTTTTTTATTTTTTTTGTTAAAGTGTATGTAAATATTGTATCATCTAATAATTATATTAAATAATATTACAATTTTTTTTATTACAGTTTGGTTATTAAGATCACTTTGTATTTGAGAAGACTTTTTGTTTAAATAATAGAATGGTTGTAAAAAATAGTATTAATAATATAATCTGTTATGTTCTTGTTAATGAGTGGTGATTTTTCTGCGTAGTGGATTTCTTAAAAAATAATATAAACGATAGTGATCATTTGTTAAAGAGTATTATGGTGGTGGGTGGGCTACTTCCGTTTCTGTTTTATTAACAATGATTTTCTTCTGTTTTCAATTTTTGAAAGAATTTTGCTTTCACGTACTCTATGATAATCAACATATACCATGGAAATTTTTGGATGCTTATCATAATAATTGAAGAAAACAATTTGAATAATACTTTTTTGTATGTTGCTTTTTATTAATATATTTTTGAGAAAACAAGATACATGTAATAAATATAAAGAAGCCGTTGTGAATGTTACACTCACTGAACCCTTGCTTTCCGATATTTCAAGGTCTCATACGTATTCGTTTGTCTGTTTGTTTCTCTTTTTTTTTCTTTAGAGACATGCATATGTTACGTATAAAATTCATAGATTAAAACCAGTATCTTCAGACTGCAATGCTTATTAATTAATATATATATTCTCTTAGGGTATGATTATTACGAGGTTCTTAAACCATGATTAAAAAAGGTTTTTAGTGGGGTTCTTAACGGTATGATTATTACGAGGTTATTAATTAATATATCGATTCTTAATTTTTTTTTTGTTAAAGTTAAGAACCGGTTTTTAAATTCTGCTAAGAACCCATGCTAAGAACTCTCTTTTAATCATGCTCTTAAGATCTTATTTAACAATGGTCTTTTAACTTTTTATAGTTAAAGTTAAAAGACGGTTCTTATATTATGTTAAAATCCATGTTCTAAGAATCCTGCAATAATCATGACCTTAGGTAATAAACTTAAACAAACATAGTGTTTTAGTTGTTTTAGGTAACGTTCGCTTTATTTGTTTGGCGTTAACGTTTACAACGTTTGCGGCCATCCCTTGACGTTTGCATCGCTCACCTAATTTGAGCTGCTTTAAAGGAACCGTTTTGGGCCAGTCTCTTGTCCTTATCTAATTACCATGTATTGCCTCTGAATCCGGTTCTTTACTAAATATCTATAATCAGTCAATGGGGATTAGAAAAAAAACAAAAGCTACTTATCAAGTAGATATTGATCTTAAGCTGCTTAACGTTGAGACTATTATAGCATAACATAAATACTAAGAAGATATTCTCATAAATGCAATATTTTATTCCGGGTTTGTTTGAGTGGATTCGACACTATGTGAATGGGTTATTAATTATCTAAACAGTAATCCTGCTACAATTAGTGATTACTTATCTTCAAAATATGATTGAATCTAAGATATTTTTTTCACACCATCCACTGATTCTTGAAAGTAGTAAGAAATACTATAATTAAGAAACATACACCACCTTAATTTGGGTCCCAGCTGATCACCTAACCAACGCAAACTCATAACTAGACGTCTATGTATATATATCATCACACATGTATAAAACCTTATCTATACGCATCAAATAAGAATCTCGGCATACTCTTTAGTTTCTTTTTTCTTTGATAAAGAATACTCTTTAGTTCTCACATGGATTTTTTGTTACTGGTCACGAATGTAGATATAAATTGCTGATGTAAAATTGTAAGTGAATATGTTGATCATATCTTGTAAGTTATTAATTCTGGATGTGAATTAAAAAGCACATCTTATAAAACAAACAGGCATGCATGTAGGTGAATCTAGAAACTGTAGTAGTAGCATGCAGGTTGTAGAAACTGTAAGTGATTTTAAATCTCTACAACCACCAAATGTTGCAGAAAAAATAACCACTCGTTAAGAGTTTTCCGATACATCAAACATTGATTTCCTTTTATATGAAACTTATTCCACCCTAATCTTTTGACATTCGTAGAAACATGTGTTGATTAGTTACAAATTCACATCAGTTAGCTTCGTTGGGATAAATCAGCTCAATTACTTTAGCAAACAGTAAAAAAAATACAAAGCATGGTTAAATACTCAAAGCATCTCTAACAAATAAGTCATCTCTATATTTGCATATATATAATTAATAACATTTAGAACCAAAACTATTCCATCCTACTCTAATTTATTCCTGTAAAATAGAATTTGTTATATTTTTTTCTATTTATAGATGAAGAAATATCAGTTCTCTATATTTTACTCTATTTTTATAGAAATTGCTATTTTACAAAAATACATTAATATGAATTTTATTTTATTCTAATTTTTTGTATTTTAAAAGAAAAAATAGCAAAATTAGTCTCAAGTCACGACTCCACACCATCATCACTAGTGATAATTGATAAACATAAACTGAATAATAAGAAAAAGTGAACCAAAAAGGAATCTCATACGCAAAATATAAAATGAAATATGCGTCACACACATTCCACGAAGTTAATTCGTTTGCTCTCTTCTATAAAATCCATTCGTCACACTTCTCCTCCTCTCACGAAAACATTTTCTATTAAAAAAAAAAACATACCATCAAATTTTATTGTTTCTCTTTCTTTCTTTCTCTCATCGTTTCACAGTCTACAAAAATGGAAGGAAGACAATACTACCCTCCAAGAGAAACCATCGATGGAAACAGAACCAGCATGGGAGGACCTCACTCGCCGTGGCATTCACCGGTTCCTTATCTTTTCGGTGGTTTAGCGGCGATGCTTGGTCTCATCGCCTTTGCTCTTCTAATCCTCGGCTGCTCTTATTGGCGTCTCTCTGGCTATTTCGACGGCGAGGAAAACCAGAGCAGAGACAGCGATCTTGAAGCCGGAGATACCAAACCCGTTAAAGCAATGAAGGCTGTAGCTTTGCCTGAGAAGTTCTTGGTCATTATGGCGGGAGATGTGAACCCCACGTGCTTGGCCACGCCGGCTGAAAAGAGCTGCACTTGTGGTGATGACGTGGAGGGTGGTGATGATCAGGTGGTGCGGCGGAGTACTGAAAGCAACGGTGCGATACACTGAGAAACAGAGTACATGAAGAGAAGAAACAGAGGATCGTCTTATATGAACAGTTCTGTAGACTGTTTGTATCTGACCCGGTTGCTTCTGGATATCGGGTCGGGTCAGAGCTCTACATGATGAGCTTTAATTATAGTCTGACTCATAAAGTGGCAGAAGAATTATATATAAAAAGCAAATTGGAATTGAGTTTGGATCTTTAGGAAGGTATTAACAATGTTATTTAATCTCAGCTTTTGCTTCATTAAGTTGATTAGGCTTTTTTTTGTTTTTAGATTTGTAAGTTTGTAATTCATAACCAGGCTAGTAGTACTTGAGAGACCTTTGGGCTCAATAGTCAATACGGTCCAGGCTTCGAATCCCGTGGCCACCCGGACTGTTTTAAATGGTAAGAATATGCAGAGTACTGTGAGCCTCGTGAGATTAGTCGGTTGAGCTCGATCGTCGGATTCCCACGGTTATAAAAAAAAAAGAAAAAAAAAAGTTTGTAATTCATCAGTTTTGTTCCATTCCTGAGTAATGATGGATATATCCAGGAAAAATTGTGAACGTATTTGGGATTTTTGAAATTCGAATGAAAAAATTATTGTGATTATATGATTAAAACTGTACTGTGATGGTAAAGAGTCAGGACCAGTTCATGTTTTACGCGGAAAACATTTGACACGTCTAACGGCACATGCAGAAGATAGTCTGAACTATAAACTCATATGTGTCTTATCTGACGCGGCGAGGTGTAGCAGTTGGCACTCAATCAATGGCCTTAGGGCATGATTAACCCAAGAACCCCTCATGGGGTTCTTGGAAAATGTTTTTTTTTTTTTTAAAAAAAAATTAAAAAACGAACCAATCACGGACTGCCACGTGTTAATGGACCTGTGAACAGTGTAAGAAACCCTTAAGAACCGGTTCTTAATTAACAACTTTTAGAACCGGTTCTTACACTATTCATGGGACCCATCGCTTAAGAACCCTCCTAAGAAACCCCTTTAATCATGGTCTTAGTGTGTAATTTATTTCATTTAGTATAGTTTCTACATGAAAATGACAACAAATGTTTGTAGGTTTGGAAAGACGTTAACATCCCTATTTTTCTTTTTTTCCTGGCCATGTTATCTTGTAGCCCTAGAGCTACGTTTCTACTTTTTATTGCTTTGAAGCTATGCCTTCTTTAACTATACATTAGTTTTCATTTTTCAAATCATGATACTAAAATGGATTACCAGACCATACTGGCGTTTGATCATTTATGTTCATAAATTAAATTTATGAAATCAACTTTTATAAATAACCGTCAAACTTCTGTTTCAAAACAGAGGCTATATCTTGTTTGTTACATAGTTTAGTTTTAAATTGTCTTAACTGAAACAGATATATTTTGTGTTCCAAAAAAAAAAAAAAAAGAAACAGATATATTTTATTAAATTGCCTGGCTATTCGGCTTAAAACCCGATACACCGTGGGTCTAATTTGAGCCTATTTTAGTTATATTCACTTTGTTGTTAAACAATAGTTTTGGGCCGCACTGGACCAACTGTTGAAAAAAATTCATACGTTAAAAGAACAATCAGGCCGAAAGGAGACTATCCAATAACTTTGGGCCAAAATTGGACCAACCGTGGCGAAAGGAGACTATCTCATGCGATGATCATTAAGCTTACTAGCGATCAACCCGCCCTACGGGCGGAATATGTAAATAAATAGAAAATAATATATTTTAAATATTTAGTTTATTCTTCACAAAATATAACATTAATTTATATTTTTGTATTTCTTATTCTTTTGAAAAATATACATTTGAACTGAAATTGGTTTATATATATGTTTATTCAAAAAATAAATTTTTGTTTATTCGGTTTATTTTGGTTTATTATTGTGTATTAAGTTTAGTTGGTTGATAAATCGGTCTTTCCTTGTCAACTGAACCATAAATCAATTAAAATTTTAATATTGACCAATTGTTTTATAGTTATCTTGAAATTTTATATTAGAATTATAAAATGTCAGCTGATGTAGATTCTATGCATTGTGCTCTTATCATAATCTGATTTCGCGTACTCTTCTAAATTTACCTTCACATACATATTTTTGTATTCATGTAAGCATGTCTAAGCAGCAATGACGATTATGGCTTCAGTTTACCTCTGATTAATACCTAGGACAGTTATTCTACCTTTTTTGACATGTCCTCCTGTAAATATACATCTTCGATATGACCTCTAAGACTTGATAAATACTAAAATTGCACATTCAAAAACCCATCTTGAAACATCTTCTTCCTTCTCTCCACTCCTCTAGTATGTGTTTTCTTTAAGCCATACAATCATCACATCCAATCCGTGATCATACTACCTCCCGCGACTCAACTCTGTCGTCACTGCCATAGCTCACCATGACCCTACCACCACTTCTCCACCGTTCTACAACAACTTTCATTAGACTCACCCTGAAACTTTGGCATTTATTCACTTTTGTTGCTTTTTATAACTTATAAAGCACTATTTGATGCGGGACTCGTCATTTTCTGCATTAATCCAGAAGATCCTTTCTTCTCTTTATGTTTCAATCTAGAGAACATGACAGAAAAAAACATTTAAGATTCTAACTTTTTAAAAATATATTATCTCCTACATTTTTGTTTCTTTTTCTTACCTGAGATAGCTGAGCAGAATCATCAGACTTAGGACTGAGAAGTAGTTTTAACAATCAAGTTCTTTTATCACTTCAAATATACATTAGATCATACTCAATTTAAGGTCATACTCGAAATTGCAACAAAATCTCCAAGACAATGCAACTGCTGTTGCAATTATGTTCATGTATAACACTTGATGGAACCATGAATCATTCAATCTTATATTGTATATTTACTTATTATTTATATTTTCTTATATTGTATATTAACTTTTTATATCAAATGATAATATTGTGATAGATGTTTAATGTAATATTTTTATTTCTTACATTGTATATTTACTTATTATTTATATTTTCTTATATTGTATTTATTTATTAATTATTTTTGTTTTTAATAATAATGTCATATGACTTCTTTTGGAAGAAATATTTTATATGTGGACATTTTCTGAAGTCTCAAATAGTTTATTTTATTAGTATACTTTTATATCAATGATAATATTGTGATAGATGTTTAATATAATATTTCTATTTCTTATATTTTATATTTATTTATTATTTATATTGTATATTAAATTTTTATATCGAATGATAATATTCTGATAGAGGTTTAATGCAATATTTATATTTTTTTCTATTGTATATTTACTTATTATTTATATTTTTTATATTATATATTTACTTATTAATTATTTTTATGAAATTTCATATTACATATACGAATAATTATAGAATAACTAAATCCTATTAATTGGTTAGTAAATTGTTTAGAATTCTGAAAGCATTTTGTATGAAAATTAAGTAAAATATTTTCTGTTTTGATTTTTCTTAATTAGGCATGTGTTTAAGAAATATGATATTGGATGATCATTTTATATTGTTTAAAAATATTTTCTTTTTAATCATTTGATAAAAAAATATAGTTATTACTCCATCTCCCTCTTTACCACTTTAAGTGGTATTTAAGAACTTTAATTTTGTTTTAAAATAAATGATATTTTCATTTTTTTAGACAAAAAATTAATGATGTTTGACATTTGTGACCAATTATATAATACATCATATTTTCTATTGGTTGATTTCATTTAATTTAATGATAATTTTATGTAAACAAAATAAATTCTATAAAAAATTTTACCTTCTTAATATGTGTGCATTTACCTTAAAAATCACTTAAAGTGAAACAGAGGGAGTATAAAATATTATTTTTAGGAAAAACAAATATCTAAATTATTTTAATTTGTCAAATATTTTGTAAATTATGTTATATATGTGTGTGTGTATATATATATATATAAACCTATATGTTTTGAAAATTGATAGATATTTCCTTTTTTTATTTACGTTTTCAAGGACAATATAAACTAGGAAAAAAAAAAAAAAAATATATACAGAACTTATTTATTTTATTATTTATGGTTTTCTAAAAAGGAAATTTAATTTAAAAGATAACTAGAACTCTATTTACGAAAGTGGAAATAAAAACAATTATTAGTAATGTCAATCGGGTATAATTTTTAATTCATCAAAAGTGTTCGTGTATAAATCATTGTGAAAATTAACGTGTGAACATGACATATAAAAAAATGGTTTATCAAATAATATTATATAGATATATTCTTTTACATATTTGACCAAAAAAAAGATATATTTTTAATATACGTAAAAGCTACAAAAGATACCGACAATGTATTTCTCACACATAAAAAGTGCCAAGTATGTCAAGATATTATATAAAATATTTTAAATAATTTAATATGTATTCCACCATTCTGCAAATTTTAAATTTTTCCAGCTTAATTAATTTTTTCCACAGCTTAATTAGTTTTTCCGCCATTCCGCAATTAAGCAATGGTTACCAATCGGAGCCTATGTTAGCTCCTCTGGCGATGATGCTTCTTCAACGGTTCAGTGGCTTCTTCTAGCTTCAGTTCGCCTTCAGACAACCCCAAACATAGGCCAATGTCTCCCTACAGATTCATATCTTCTCTTATCATGCACACTCCTTTATGGAAATGGATAAGAAACGAGAACTGAAACACCCTAAACCTCAACCGCTAATCCAGTGCGTTTCTTATCTAATATGTAACACATCAGCACCCATCTTCTTGATGTGTGATGAGTTCCATTGAAGGTATCATCCTTATTTATAAGAGAAGGAATGATTGAATGAACGTAGAGGAATAAACGGATGAAATTTACAAAAGTAAACTCACATATTTATAGCTCTGGATTCGTACAATGGTAGAAAAGAGGAGGTGCATTGATTGAGACATCATGTGAGTACAGGGGAGTCGATGTTAATGTGAGCGTTAATGATAGCATGAGTCGAGTTGACTTCCGTAACATTTCCAAATGGACAATTCTCTTAAATAGTCGTTTTTAAGTTTTTGTCACAAAAATAGCTCTAAAAAAATAAAATGACCAAAATAGATCTTTTTTTTTTGAAATTTTGATTTTTTTTTTATTTTTTTTTTGAAATTTGAAACCCTAACCCCAAACTCACCCCTTTATTCTAAACCCTAAAGTCCAAATTAGTTAACCCTAAGGGTATAAATGCATATAAATGAATTTTTTAGCTTCTAAAAAAACATTTTGGTCATTTTCTTCCTTAAAAGCTATTTTTGCTAGGAAGTGAATTTCTCTTTCCAGATTTCAATAAAGATTAAAAGTTCTCCAACTGATTAGTGAAGGTCAGGAGCTTCGACCATTCGTATCTTCTAGGCCGGGTCGGTGAACTGCAGATTGTTCTTCGACCGAGATTTGGTGAAGAAAACAATACATGTGGGCTTGGATTGTACTCTATATGAAGCCCATTTATATAGATCCTCTATAGCCCTAAACAAAGATTGTATGAAATGATGGAAAACTCAATGATCAATCTAATAAATAAAAGATTATTTGTCTAAAAAGATGTACCACGTGTCACTATCACAGAAACCTAATTAATGACATGGATGCATAAGAAAGAAAAGAAAAAATTTAACCAAATCAGCTAGGAAGTGTACAACCAATTATGCCCATCTGCCAATGGTATGTTACTTCTTTTCGTTAGCTTTCTTTATTTTTTGCTATTCACAATGTTCATCTAGTGGAAGATGGGAACTGTCAGGATAGGGATTAAGGTGCAGAAGTGGACCACGAGACAATCCCTTGGGCCGACGATTCACGTGGTTAGGGTGTGGTCGGACCCTCCACTTGTCCCCTCCCTCAACCCAAGTCCATGTCGGACCCCCTTTGGGCCACGCAGGTTTCTCTTTCAAGGAGCCGACATATAGTTTTATCTTTTAATCCCAATTTACTGGTTCAACTGGTAACAAGTTTATTTCCATCTAAATGTGACACTGTCTTTTATTACCTCTTCTTTATAACATTGGTGGGAGTTTACATAATTTTAAAGATTGCTCGGTTTGACATAAGAAAAGGTTTCCAAAACTCAGGAGTCATGACCATAACGTTATGATTACTTATTGACGATCGATTTCAATATTTGTCAATATTTTCTATACACGAGTGTTATATATAAGCATTTCAACAAAGTATAATTTCGCCAATCTTTGTAATGTCCATAAAGAATACGAAAAACTGTGAACTTCTCTTGTAGGATTTAGATGTAAAACTCGTTTTACATTAGATACTGAGATTTAAGATGGCATTTTCAAAAGTGACTAACTAACCACAGTTTTCAATGAGAGAGTATAAATGAACACAGTTTCAAAATAATACATATTTTAGAATTTTCACACTTATTAAGAAAACACGTAAAACTTCATAATAAATGTATTATTTTTCTGTGTTTAACTATTTTCTATAAATTTTAACCAATCAAAAGTCAGTAAACACAATTAATATTTTTGAAGTGTACAATTTGTCATTATTACATACATTGAAAATCTAAAATATAGATCTTTTAGAAATAATTTTTTTTAGAATATGGATCATTCTGAAACGGAGGGAAGGGAGTATATAATATCAGCAATGGTCATATAGTTCAACATTGATTGTTTCCACAGATGTATGTAGTTTGATCTTTGTGGCTACAAAACTTATTGTAAGGAAGCTATGATATAACCTTTAAGCAAATAATAGTTAGACATATAAATATTATGTGTATCAATCTATCTAATATTTATTCATCTACTTTTTTCTATTTGTATCATTTATCTGAATATTAATATAAGTTCAAAAAGTTCTACAAAAAATGGACGGCATAAGATAACTACAAAGACATGTGCATCCACACAGGATTGCACCGCGTTATCATACAAGCTTAGAGAAGTGTACTTAAGGCTAATAACCAATATGGTTAGTATACAAATAGACAATGAGTTTGGCAGAGTTTACCTAACGAGCTTAATACAAGGTTAATTGAGGGAAAATCACCATACGTACCCAATTTATTCGTGACACTCAACATCGAACTTTTAATTAGTTGTTTCTGTTTAATAAACCACAACTTTAGGTCTATGTATTGTCAGAACTTTGCTTTAATGCGCTATTATTAACGTTATTATGATTGTATATATGTGGCCCCAAAACCACAGCATTTCGTAGCCACTATTTGCAAATCTTAAGCTACCTTACAAAAAATGATCATGCCTAAACTGCTCATTGCATCAAGGTCTTTAAACCCACTTGGACGGTAGATGTCTCTATCAACTTTTGCGATCAAAATTATGATTATGGGTAACTTTATATTTTCGCGAAACTTGGTACAGATTCATAAAACATAACTATCTGCCTATTAAGATGTAAAATGACATCATTCATTTTGAAGAGAGTGCATGAGTTCAGAAGATTATGTAAATATTTAGCGCTTAGCAGATTGATTTGCTCTTTTTCTTACATAGTTATATGATTATATCATATCAGATATATACAAAAACCTTAAAGAAGTTGTAAGGACGCTATGATGTAACCTTTAAACTATTCACTTGAAAAAAAACTATTTTTAAAAGATATTCTCTATATTTTATAATAAGTGTCATTCTAACACATTTTTTTTTACACAAAAATGTCACTTTACAATTCTAATGCAAATTATACTTAATTTCAGGTAAAAATTAATTGCAAATTGCATTGTTTTTATAAATAATTTTATTTATCTCAAATACTATTGGTCAAATAGATATAATTAATGACAATTTAATTACATTTCAATCATTTTCTTAATCTGTGTAAAAAACGTCAAAACGACACTCTTTGTGAAACGGATGGAGTATATTTTTTATATTTAATTTTAATATACTTTTTATCAACTAATAATGATTAATTGTAAGCTTTAAAAAAAACTAATTGCATTTACTAAATTCTTATTGGTTTAGAATCATGAAAATAGATAATTATAAAAAACTATGCATCTAATACTTAAATTTAATATGTTTTATTAATCTGTTTGAAAAATTAAAACATGTACTCCCTCCGTTTCAAATTAGATATCGTTCTGGAGTAGAATTTTTGTTTCAAAATAAGTGTCGTTTTCGGTTTTCAATGCAAAATTTATTGGTAATATTTTCTGTTGTATTTTTCTATTGGTTGATATATGGTTAAGTGTATTGGTAATAGTGTTTTTATTTTGAAAACATGTAAAATTAAATGTTTTCTTAATCTGTGTGCATAAACCTAGAACGACAACTAATATGAAACGGAGGGAGTAATATTTTGAACCGGATGAAGTATAATGTAACTTGCAATTACCATAGAAGTTTTATAAACTAAAAAAAAAATATGACCTAGAATTTATTTAAGTAATCAGTGATTTTGTAAATAGTATCTATTAAATTTAGTTCTAATTTTTATAAATCATGAGTCTGCATGGTTGGATGAATCATATAAAAAGGATTGCAGAACCAAATACCTAATGCTAATAATCAATAAATCACCGATCACTTACGACAAAACATCATAGTCCCAAAATGGCTTTGACTTTATCTGACAATAATCACGATCTTGCAGAGAGATAAAGATTGGCTCTACAGAAACCCAAAAGGCAAAGTTTTATGAAGGTCCGGACAAAACCATTGACTGCATTCTTCCTACTTTTCCTCAAATTTTCTGAAAAATCAACCTTTTCGTCTATTATACTGCAAAAATTCCAGATGTACTGGAAATATACAATACTCCCTCTGTTTTATATTTACCTGTCCTTATAGAAATTTTTTTTATTTCAAATAAGTATCGTTTTAGATTTTCAATACAAAAATTATTAATAAGATTTTCTATTTTATTTTTTTATTAATTGAAATATGGTTAAATAGATATGTAATTATGTTTTTATTTTAAAAATATACAAAACCATATGTTTTCTTAATATGTATGTATAAACCTAAAACGACAAGTAATATGAAACGGAGGGAATAAGACTTTTGAATAATTGAGGTAATTAATTACTGAACGAAAAAAACAAATACTCTTAAAAGTTTGTTATAAAATACTCCACCTAATCTCCTCCGTCAACAAATATAGCGAGAAGACAACATCAAACAATACAAACTGTAATTACCAAATTATATGATTTTCACTTTGCTAAAATAAGCATACATAAATAGAAAAAAGTTACAGCTTACAGTAGCAGTGAGAGAGAGACAGTAAAAAAAAAAGTAAACGGACGAAGCTGTAAAAAAAGGATAAATTGGTTGTCTACGGTAAGTCGACGGTGGAAGAAGAGAGTTTTCAGGTGAATCAGAACGTTGGTACGACACCGTATTGCGAGGCTGAAGCGTAAACTTGACTAAAGAAAACGTCATCGTTTTCAGTCTCAGTTCGTTTCGCGAAACGGCCCTTGATCCTTGGCCGTGACTCAGCGTAAGCTTTCCTTGAAGCGTAACGTATCGTCTTCTCGAACTTTCTGTTCTTTCGCTTCTCTCTGTACCTCAAAACCCTAGCCTCCCTGTCCATGGAGCTCGTCGGTTGCTCGCCGGTAGTCGAACTAGTGATCGTGCTCCGGTTAAACGGAACCGAGGTGATCCCGTCAGGAACGACGCCGTATTCGAGAGAAGAAGTCGAAACCTGAAAGCAACAAAGATCGAAATCAGTTGAAAAGTTTCTGAGGAGAGGAGACTTTTTTTTTTTTTTTTTTTTTTTGAGGAGAGGAGACTTACACTGTGGCTGATTGATTGAGTTGGGTAGGTGAAAGTGGAGAGCTTTGATCTGCAGAAGTCTATGTCGAAACAGTGGTCGTTGTTAGTTAACGGAAGAGGCTCTGTTTTTGTCTGAACCGGTACGAGGCTGTCTGCTCCTAAAGAGTTTGGGTACTCGAAATCGAAATCTGAGAACATAAACTCAGAAGACTTCAGTTCAGTTCCGGTTTCGAGTTTAGCCGGTTCGTTAAAATCATTAGGGAGCAGCCACGGGGACAAACCGAGTTCATCGGCGTTACCCATCACCGGCACGGCGGTTAAGTCGACGGTGGTGGACGAGCCAAGGACTCCAAACGTCGAAGGTGAGATTTTCGCGACGGCTGAGTCGAAGAAAGACTCGACGGGAACTCGTTCATGGCGGCTAGCGAGTGGATTAGCCGAGTGGATATCGGAATCGCAGGTGACGCAGAGTGAAGCGGCGTCGGCTTTGCAGGTGACGGCGGCGGGAGCTTGTTCGCAGACTTCACAGAGGTACACGCGCTCGTGACGCGTGAAGGAGTGGATACTTGTGTCGCAAGGGATGCATAAGAAAGCTGAGTCAACTCGGCAGAAGACGGCGGCGGCAACTGATTTACATGCGTCACAGGAACGCGCCGCCGCACCCCAGCCGCCGGAGAGTGATTTGATGCTCTCTAAGCCGAATCCCATTTACTTCTCTCTCTCTCTCTACTCTTTTCTTAAATTTAATTCACAAATCTCTCTTTGAAGTTTTTGAAACCTGTGTGAAGTTTTGAGAATGTGTGTGAGAGTTGGGTATTTGATTTGCTTGGATGATCTGTCATGCCCAGTCGGATAGAGAGGACACAGTACACGCCAACTAATTATAATGTGACACTTGGAGAAATTTTGTCCACATAAAATACGATTTTGCAATTTTGTATGGGGTTTTATAAAAAAAAAGAAAATTTGCTTACGCACGGAGAAATATGTTTCTTAGAAACTAAAATTAGGCTGACAAGAAACCAGCTAATTATAAAATAAATTAGGCTGGATATCATAACTTTTTGGTCTTTTAAATGTCGGAGTATCTGTTTTAAACTTTTTATATCTATATACTATTTCCTCCATTTTTAATATATGATATTTTAAAATTTTATGCATAAATTAAAAAAATATTATTTTTTTATATTTTCTAAACAAAAATATTATTAATTATCTATATAATTATAATTCAACTAATTATAATAAAAATATATAATATAATTGGTCAATAATTTTTAAATATTAATAAAATTTATGTAGAAAATTGAAAACATCATATAATTTAGAACAAAAAGTTCTCTAAAACGTCATATATAAGAAAACATAGGGAATATTAAATATTTTGGTAACTCTTAAATATTTTGGATAGTATTTTGAGTGGATTTATATATTAAGATAATGGGTTGTATTTAGATACTGTATTTTCTTTTGAATACTTCTTCCGTTTCGCAAAGAGTGTCGTTTTAGAGAAAAAAATTCATTATAAAATAAGTGCGTTTTAAGATTTCAATGCATAATTTATTGATTTTATTTTTCAGTTTAATTTTCTATTGATTGAAATATGATTAGGTGTATGGGTAATGATGTTTTTCTATAAAAAATATGTAAAATTAAATATTTTCTTAATCTATGTGCAAAAAGCAAAAATGACAGTTATGTTTGAAACAGATGGATTAATTATGAAGTTTTGGGATATATGAATTCGTCATACCATATACTTAAAGAAATATCTATGTCCTCTACAAAGTTTATTAGATAACTTATACTCGATTTCAACTATTATGCTAATTTGTCGTCAGTTTTCATGTTTCAATAAATTTTATGTCATTTTCATACATTATTTCTCCTGTAAATGGATACTAGCTTATAATCTCCTTTTCAAACAAGACTTCGAATTTATAACTAATATTCAAATCTTTTTGTTAAAAATACTTGACAAATTATGAATTATAGCTCTTTAGTCGATGATTTATTCTTGCAGTGTAATCGGATGGCCCTTCATGTATGTTAAGGATATTCTTGGAATTCTGAGATTGGATGGTCGGCATTAGGCGTCGGCATGATTTAGCTATTTATCTAGTTAAGCAAGAAAACAACATTTGATTTTTCTTTCTAAATTCAGAAAGTTTGACTCCGAGAAATCGTAAAATATATATTTGCTTAAGATTTCATTTTACGGTTTTAGTAATAAAGATTCAATAGTATAATGTATTAGTATGACTTAAGCAATACGCATTTTGTAGTGTGTTATAAAGCAACGTGTTCTATATTCAGTTTTCTTGGGAGACCTGATTTCGTACTTTCACAGCACAGCTATTGTTATATGTTTTAAAAAATATTTTTCACATAGATTAAGAAATTAACTTAAAATAAAATTAAATTTTTATTAAGGGCAATTCTCTTAAATAGCCCTTTTTAAGTTTCTGTCACAAAAATAACTCTCAAAAAATAAAATAACCAAAATAGACATTTTTTTTTTGAAATTTTGATTTTTTTTATTTTTTTAAAAAATTTGAAACCCTAACCCCAAACCCACCCATTAACTCTAAACCCTAAAGTCCAAATTAGTTAACCCTAGGGGTATAAATGCATATAAATGAATTTTTTAGCTTCTAAAAAAAATATTTTGGTCATTTTCTTCCTTAAAAGCTATTTTGTGATAAAGAAACTAATATAGGCTATCTAAGGGAATTTCTCTTTTATTAATTAGATATATTATATCAATAATATTTAAAATAAATAAAATTATTTTAAAAATTAATATATTTGTAATTAATTTATAATAAAAATATTAAAATGACATTCTTTTAAAAACATAAGGAGTATACATTTTAGAAGAATCTATCCATCAAATTATATAATACTACATATATAAACATCTCACTTTTTGAACTAAATTTATAGTGATAATACTTAGATTTTTATTTGACAGGTTGAATGATTTCTTCGGCCAAATGCCAACGACGTCTATCTTTATGAGAAATCTCCCCGAGGTACACGCACCGAACTTTTTTTTTTTGCTGTTTTTGGCACTGAATGCAATGCACTGTACATTTTACTCAATTTGGACCCATCTCCAGATTTATCGTCAATTTTTTTTTTACTAGTGGAAGAAATTCTCCGGATTCTCTCTTTATTGGATGATAATATTGTGATGATGTGATATATATATATCAAATGATTTCTTTATAACTTCGAGATTCCAAAATATTATTGGTCTTGTGCTTAAGTTGTGATTAATGAATAAGGAGGATAAAATATACAATTATGCGATCATCAAAACTGCAAAAAGCCATAAATAATGCACTAACATTATTAATGTACTGAATAAACTAAAATATAGTAACGGAATTATTGTGCGGAAATTGTGAGACTCAACGTAAGCACTATGTAAAATGTGTTAGATATGCGTTAGTGAAATGGGTCTGGTTTTCATTAAGAAAACACTTATCACTTCCGATCCGGTTTAGGAAACCAGACCTTGTCTTGGCATCAGAACCATTAACATCGATCAGGTTAATTTATTGGTCCCTAAACCTTTTGACTCAACGTCACCTTGCGTGTAAGTTCATGCAGAAAGCGTCATGCCTTGCGTAGGCTACACGTGTTTATGTTTATATTATCATCAAACCTTTTCACGTTAATGTCTGCATATTACACAACTGTATTGAGAAACAAAAAAAAACTTGTTTCAAAAAAAACTTTTGAGTTTTATCAAACAACAAATCTTTATATTTAAACTAGTATATGTGGCAATGTCATATCCCCACGACCCGACCCAAATTTGTTTTATCTGATTAATATTATGCTTGTAAATATCGCCAACTTGTTCAACTCAGGATCTAGATTGTGTGTTAGCGCTTAAGAACATGTTTAACCCAAGTTTTTAGTGGGTTTCTTGCACTGTTTGCGTGTTCCATTAATATGTGGGGCCCGTGAACAGTGCAAGAATCGGTTACAAAAACTATAAATTAAAAACCGATTTTAGAGGGTTTCTTACACTATTCATGGACTCCACTGACACGTGACGGCTCACAATTGATTCCCTTTTTAATTTCTTTTTAGTGAGAGAAAAAAAAAGTTAAGAAATCCATTTTGGATTTCATGAGTTAAAGATGGTCTAACAGCCAACAATTATACTAAACACAATTTCGATAAAACTAAATTATTCTGTTTTAACTAGTAATGCTAGCTCTCCACAGATGTGATGCAGCGTAGATTAGTAATAGATTTATAAGTTTTTTAGTTTATTAGATAAATACCAAAAATATTAGTCTTTATCAGTTAAGGATTTGGTTTTATCTTCTTAAAGTCTATAAAAGAAAAATCATAGGATATGTGTACATAGATTACTATTGAATTATATTATTGTTAAAAGAGATTGATTTCTCCTTCTTCTTGTTCTCGGTAGAACTTCCACGTTCTCAACGATCTCAAGAACATGATTTTGTTTGGGCATTCAAAAACTAAACGATCGAAATCATCTTATATCCAGATAAGGCTTCCGATCTACATCAAGATGTAACAAAAGAAATTTCGATGATAATTCATGTACAAAATTGTATAAAATATATAGACGGTTGTGCAGTTTCTGTAAAACTAAGTCTTAACAAGTCTCATAAGTTATTAGTCTGATTAATCGTTGACGATAAATAATGATATGTATGTATCCTTGATAAATACTAGTATGGGTGTGCCGTGTGCGTGCCATGTGAGAAATTAAAAGCCAAAATGGATCAATGAACAACGTATATTTAAATGAGCCCATATTTAATTTTTAACTGTATATTGAACGTTGACATATAATCATTCGCATCACGATTCATTAATAAACTTGATATTGTGAGATTCAGCCAATCAAACATTTCTAATTTCAATCGTTTATAAAGGTGGAAACACTTTCCCTCAAAGGAAAGTGGGTGATCTGATCTTTGCCAGTCTAGCAAATAATCTAATACATGTCAGCATCTTCTAATTTCAAGTAACACGTGTGAGAGTTGGAAGGTCGTTACTCGTGTATGATAACTATATATTATTACTCGTAGTTACCAAAATGATAATTGGTTAGAAAACTCAATAAATCCAATAATATATTCATTATTAAACTTCAATTGTTTATTCAACTCTTTTGTCGTCATTCATCAATCATTATCATCTTTATTGTTATTACAATAAAGCATTGACGATATTTATATAGATCATGATTCATGGACCAATGTCCAAAAGAAATGGGCGTGTGAAATGTTACAACTTAAATTTCTTTACACTAAAGATCGGTGCTTTTATTTTGTTTTGAAATGTATACAATAGTCATATAAACCCGGGAAAAATTATTATGCCACAAGTTTTGATACTATTTTTTAAATTTACCATTAATAAATGATTATTTTCATAAGTATTTAAATTGTGATAAAAATATACTAAATTATTTTTTAATATTAATAAAATATTTATAAATCAAATCTCACTTTTTAATACTAAATCATAAACAATAATCACTAAATCATAAACCTAAATACAAATATATTTTTTGATTAGGAATATTTTTGAAAAGTTATACTTAATTCAATAATTTATGGTATTTATAACAATTTTTTATAAACTCAGGATTTACTAAAAGGGTTTAGAAATTTTCCGAAACGATTCATATATTGTTTTTCCTGTCTCGAAACTAGTATGGTTATATTTATGATAGTCGATACCTTGCCCGTTTAAACGTATAGTGGCGTGACCAAAATGAAAATATCACCAAGTTGTATGCTTTTAGGTGAGAGACAACCAATAAATAATACTCCCTCCGTTTCAAAATGTTACATATTTTAGATTTTTCATAAAGTTTAATAAAACACATTAAATTTACATATTTTTTTGTGATTATCTTTTTCCCATAAGTTTAAGCCAATAAAAATTCAGTAAGTACAATTATTTTTTTTGAAATTTGCAATTAGTTAATAAAATCTGCATTGAAAATATAAAACATAGATCTTTTTGAAACAAAAGTTTTCTCTAGAATATTATGATCTGCAAGCTCTACTACTGTGATTATGTTTCATACAATCACATGAAAGTTGCTCCTTTTTTTGAACACATGAAAGTTACTCTAATGCATGGGTTTTTGGTTTTGTAAAAGAACTATTATGGGAAAAATATTAATGTCATTATATACTCCCTCCGTTTCTAAATAATCCATTTTCTAGCAAAAACTCTTGTTTCAAAAAGTTACATTTTTTACTTTTTCAATGCAATTTTTAGTAGTTAATAATGATAAATTGTAAACTTCAAGAAAATTAATTGTACTTATTGAATTTTGATTGGTTAAAAGTTATGGGAAATAGTTAATCACAAAAAATTATACATTTAATGTTAAGATTTAATATGTTTTATTAATATGTGTGAAAAACCTAAAACATGTAACATTTTGAAACGGAGGGAGTAATTAACATTATCACTTGTCATAATGCGACCTTTCACAAGACTGGACTTTCGGCCGCAGATCGACAAAAGAAAAGACTTGCTACTTTTTGCCGACCATTTTATCATTATATACATAATACATATATATATAAAAATCTTAATTCGTCAATAACAAAGTATGTAGGTAGCTAGAAACGTCGGATGGTAACAAATAGATTCATCATTCGTGTGACGACAAAGAGACTCGATTATTGTAATGTGTACACGAGGGTCGTCGCAAATTAGAAATGAAATAATTACAAAGTCTATCACAACTATTTCATAGCAATTACGGATATGGTTATAAAGATGAAAGTATGAACTTGTAGATGTTAATAATATGCTTTGAAATAGTTACTGATAGAAGATGTGCTGAGTGGTGAAAACTATATAGATGTAATATGTTAAATTAGAGTTGTATAGATTTGGAGAGCAAATATATATCTTGAAAAAAAGATAAAAATAATAAATTTGGAGATCGGGCAAGTTTATTCACTAAAGAAAAATAATAAGTACAAATTTGAAAAAAAAAAAATATAAGGAAGATATCTATCTATATTTTTTTTGACATTATGGTTTCAGATTTAAAATAATTATAGATTTCATCCCAGAATATTCTATAATCCAAAATATTAGATATGAGACTAACAAAGAAATATTGGTCGATAATAAGTGAAGATCAAATTGGGATAAAAATGAGAAGAATGTTTCATCTCGCTATGTCTAACATAAGTCATGGCCGGATGATGGATAAATAGAGGGGTTGGAGGGTGAAATCGTCTTGACTTCGATACAAATGGCAGGAAACCTCGGATTTAGAGAGATCCGATATTGAAAAAAAAAAATGAAATCAATTTGTTAGATATATTTTAGTGAAGAAAGAAGATAACATATTTGTATATTTCTGTTACCATATGTGAGTGTCTTGTAATTCCGTTTCTTCTGTTTAATTATGCATTTTATTATTGTAAGCATGGATAGTTGTTTTCAAGATGAATGATAATTCCATATGCTAAAAACTCAGTTACTATTTTTTTTATGATGCTACTACCATAATAAGGCCAATCAACAGAATTTTGAGGACATGACTGTTAGAACATTACACACGTCAACAACAACAACAAAACGATGTTCCATGCAAATTAGATGTCTCGCAAATTTTAATTTACGGAGATATTGAAATAGAAAATAGAAAATACAAAGAAATTAAAAGAAAATAAGAACCAAACAAAAAAAACGTTTAAAGTGTTTATTCTCTTAGTAAGGCTTCTCGCCAACGTAGTTACCCGGAGGATCATAGTTACAAGTGATGAAAACTCCTGCTCCGTTCTCACAGACCACACTTGCGCATCCGAGCCTTTTGGTGTCACGCCAAACGATCTGAGTGTAATGACCACACATTCCACTTCCGTCACACGAGTTGGTGTTGTAGTTGTATGAGCTGCCTTCAACGACCCATGACTGCACCGCGAATCCAGGTGCCCAGCTCGAACCACTTCCCCAGAATAAGTTCTCACCGTATGAGCCGGTCGAATGGGTCATTGAGCAGTCGTAACGCCTCTGGTTAGCCCACCATGTCGCGTAGCTCGCTAGCTTCCCGTCCCAAACCAATGGAGGCAAACCTGATAGGAAATGAGATTCAATTTACAAAAAAGAAATAGGAATACCATTATACAAAATAAAAAATATGTAATGGTTAACTTATATTTAATGTAAAAATAAAATTAAACGCAAAGAAAAACAATGGAAACCTACGTAACATAGCCAAACTACACCAAAACTCATACGTAAGGCCATGTTTATTGACGGGTTCTTAGGACGGAGTTTTTAGCGTAATATAAGAACCGTTTCTTAACTTTAACTAAGAAAAAGTTAAGAGACGGTTCTTAAATCTCTTATTTAAGAATCGTCTCTTAACTTTTTTTAGTTAAAGTTAAGAGACGGTTCTTAAATTACACTAAGAACCCCGTCCTAAGAACCCACCAATAAACATGCCTTAAGGGCATGGTTATTGCGGGGTTCTTAGCATAATATAAAAATAGTTTCTTAGTTAAAAATTGACTTTAACTAAGAAAAAGTTAAAGAGCCGTCTCTTAACTTTTTCCTACTAAGTTAAGAGACGGTTCTTATATTACGCTAAAAACCTGTTATAAGAACCCTGCAATAATCATGGCGGAGGAATCTATGGCAAAGACTACAAAGCCTAGAGTAATCATCAAACGTGTGAAAGTATGGTTTCTTGCCACTTACGGCTTCTACAACACAACCATAATCGCATTTTAAGGACTAGAACCCAATCTCTCAACTAATATGGTGAATCGTAACAATGCATTAAGTAATGTTTAAGCCTAGATCGACTTCTTAGAAAATCGCTTAAGACCGATATGCCGTCTAGGCTAAACAGAGCTTTAGAACATTGTTATTACTAATAAATACCTAGTCTAGACCGAATAGCGTTGTGCGGGTCAAGGAACTGTCTAGCGATGGAGCCAGCTGGTAGGCGCGGGGTGTAAGGAGGTCGATAAACAGGCTTGGGGCTCGGGGTTGGAAGTGGAACCCATGGCTTAGGGACGTAAGGGGTAGGGATAACCGGTGGTCTTGGACGATAATAGTCTGCATGGACTGCTTGGAAAGCGACCATGAGAAGGGAAATTGTGAAGACAATGACTTGGGTCGTCGATGAACCGCTCGCCATCTTTGTGGTGTAACTATGAAAGATGTGTGTTTAGGTGGTGAAGAGAAATTACTTTGGTGAGTGATTATTTATAAGTGTTATGATTTCATGAATTAAATAAAAATTTGGACCTTTAGAGAGGGATGTCAACTCCATTTGTGGCTTCCATGTTCGATTATGGTTACCACTCTTTTATGTTTCGTTTTGGTAAGATGGATTCTATGGTTAATTACTTAATTATCAATTGGGATCTTTAATACTACTTCTTTTTGTTACATGTATATGAACTTCTTGATTAACTAATGTGGACTCTCAAGATTTTTTAAGTTCATTTTAAACTTTTTTGAATATAGAGTTATGTTATGTTCTTTGCAAAATAATTTTCTTCGATATCTCATATGTGATAAAATGTTGGGATGGAATTAAATTGAAATCTTAAGTATGCAATGAAAATATGTCTATCAATCGCATGGACTGATATTTTACTGATTTCTTAAAATCAAGTGGCATAAGGAAAAGGTGATGGTCCATGATTTTTTGTTTGTTTTAGATAGAGTTGATCAAGTATACTACTTCTAAATTGATAATATATTAGTTAGCAATTAACGGATAATAGATGCGAGACAATTAGATACAACAATGTAGCCGGCCTAAGAATGTTCCCTGGTAAGACTTTTTATCTAATGCTCCTATGTCTTTTCTATATACAAAACTTAGTTATGGTCAAATGTATATTAGTATTTTACTTCTAGTTGAGTAAATTAATTTTTAGTTTACTTTGCTTCCTTGTCATACGGTTAGGCCATGTCACTCTCAGCAACTAGTGGCATCTTTACATGGCCCTTTATAGCTGAAAACAAGACAGGCCCATTATTTCCTGGTTTAATCATCCATTGTTTTCTGGCTGAAAAGCCCAAAACTAAACCGAAACATGAAAAATCTTGAGAAAGAAAAAAACTCACAATCTTAAGTAGGCCTTGTTCGATCTGCTTCGGATATTTTGGGTATCAGGTAGATAGTTAGATGATTCATTTACTACTTTGCTATTTTCGGTTTGAATTCAGTTCATATAGTTTCGGGTTCAGTCTGATTCGGATAGTAAAACTAGGAACCGAGAAATATCCCAAAAAAATATGGTTCTCATTCGGTTTGGGTTCAGTTATTTCAGATAATTCAAGTTAAATATCAGGTATTTTGATAAAATATTAAAAAATTAAAATGATTCGGACAAAAATTTGAATATTTTGAGTTATTTTGAATATTTCAGATAATAATATTCAGATAATTTTGGATACTTTCGGGTAGTTCGGATATTTTATAATAATTTAGTTTTTTAAATATGTTTAGATATTTTTAATATATTTATTTACAGTTAGTTATGTTATATATATGCATATATAATTAATATTTTTATATATTCGGATATCCATTTAGTTATCGGTTCGGTTTAGTTTTGGTCCGATTTAATTATTTAGGATATATAAATATAGAAACTCTCGCAGAAGGTCATGGGCGATACCACACTGCAAACTTCTTATATTGGGTATTTGAGAGGTTCAGCTTAATTCCAGTTTTAGGTATTTTAGTTTGGTTCTGATTCAGTTCTTTCGTTCTGGTTTTTAACCCATGCCTAATCTTAAGTTAGAAAAATGACACCGGAAGTTACAATAAAAATTATGTAAGATGTTAACGTTCATCATAAAATGGGTCAGAATCTATTCTATTAAAATATGATCATTTCTCATTTTTGATTAATTGATGTATGTTATATCCAAATATAACTTCCCACGTTTTACTTCCTAATATCTACAACTTCCCACGTCTTACTACCTATTACTTCCTCATCCGTTTCATATTACTTGTCGTTCTAGGTTTATGCACACATATTAAAAAAACATATAATTTTGTATATTTCCAAAATAAAAACATAATTACCTATACACATACCCATATTTCAACCAATAGACAAATAAAGTGAAGAATTTTATTAATAAATTTTGCATTAAAACTCTAAAACGACACTTATTTTGAAACGAAATTTTTTTCCTACAACGACATCTAATATGAAACAGAGAGAGTATCTAACATTAATTAAAAATATTACGCCACTTCTCATTTTTATAACTACTCACTCAGGGGACTTACATCAAGTTAATATAACAATGACTCTTCAAACTTTAAAACATTATACACCATAATCACAATAATTATACAAACAAAAACATATAATTCCATTATAGACACTAAGAAGTTTGCATACTATATATGATTGTGCATATACATGTTGACTTCTATATGTTTGTCATTCTGAGTGGACAATAAAATAGAATGGTTATTTAAAATTCACATATAAGTTAGGTAGAAGTAGTTAAAAGAAAAAAGTAGTAAAACCCTTTTTATCACATACAAAAATTTACGTTGTCAGTAAAAATAAATAAATATAAAAATTTGTTTAAGTTACGGAGAAAAGTTAAAAAAATGTCTTCCTATTTAAAACATATAACTTTATATAAATTTTAGTAAAAAATATATCAAAAATGAATGCGCGCTTTAAAAGCGCGGATCAAAATCTAGTGTACTTTTAAATCCATGTAAGTTTTTCAAGTCATTCAGAATATAAGAAAACCAAGATAAATTAATGATCATTTTACATTATTGTTATATATCCACAACTCGTTACATTTAAAAGAAAATGAAAAACCGTTTACGCCCTCAACATGCTATAATAAGCTTATGACTGTAATAATACATATTTCATCAATAATCCATCCCTATAGTTATACATGCATGTACATATGCATGATAAATAAAAATGATTACACACTGTGGTAGCTCATCTGAGCGTAGTCTTGAAGTATACCCATTCCTTCGGTTGTCTGATCAAGAACAGAAGCTGATCCCCAAGAACTCGACGACATTGTTTTCCTCTCTAACTCCACTTCTTCTGACCACCAGCTTGAATCGTTCGTTAGACCAAACTCGTTGCCCACTTGAAACAGTTCTTTAGAACTACATCTGTTCATAAGGTCCATGTTGTGATTATCTAATTGAAGATCCTGCGAAAAACCGAAATTAGGTTGAAACTCGTGAGCAGGGTTTAGGGCTTGCTCTACACTGCTGAGCTCAGCTAGATTGATATGACTCTTCTGATGAACAACGTTAACTCCTTGAGGGTGGAGGGTTTCTTGGGATGCAAGCTTAGAGTTTTGATCAGGAGTAGTCTGCAGCAATGGATGAAGCTTGGGCCACAAGATAGGGTTGTTGTAGAAACTAGAGAAGGGGCTTTGTACGTTCTGAAGCTGCATGTGAAGTTGAAGCCTCTCTAGAGCCGAGTTACTCAGAGTTTGAGGACTCTTGTTGTTGTTGTTGTTGTTGATATTGTTTTCATTAGGATGGGTGATGGAGTCTTGACGATTCATTTGTTTCTGTCTTCCGAGCAGTTTTTTCTTCAGTTTGGTGTTCCAGTAATTCTTGATATCATTGTCTGTCCTTCCAGGAAGCTGAGCTGCAATGATAGACCACCTGCATATATCAGGTTAACGTTACAATTGTTAGAAGATTTATAAGAATTATTTTATTATATATAGATCACTAGTTAATTTCATGTTTCATAGATGTATAAATAAACAACAGGTGCCTCCAAAGTACAAAGACACCAAACCAAGGAGAAAGAGACAGTATAAACCCTAAATTTTATGAGATGTATCATAGCTTGAAACATGGGCTTGCATGTGTTTCAGCATAAGATTCATAGACAAAAGGTAAAAAGACAAGAAGCTCAAGTTAAAGTTTTACAGAAAGTTACCTCCAATTCTGATCCAAGAATATATTATATATTAATTAAGAGGTGTTGATTTATTTAAATAACTAATCAATAGATATCAAGCGATATAGATAAATCACTGACCTGCTTCCAATGCTGATGTAAAGATTTAAGATGATACTATCTTCTTCCTCAGAAAAGCCACCGTGTTTGATGTTTGGTCTTAAGTAATTAAGCCATCTCAGTCGGCAACTCTTACCACATCTCTTCAACCCTATAATTTACACAAAACTTCAAAATCAGGAAAACTATTCGAGCTCATAAATATGAATCAATTAAAATGGGGAGAAGGGGCTGTTGATTAAATCCATATTTTATTGATCCAAAAAGTGATACAGTATATGATAGATATTCAAAACGAAGCTCAGAATTATAAGTTTCGTTAGATAAAACTAAACAAGATGCAGTTACTTATAGGATTATAAGTATAAACTAACGTAATTATTACCAATTTTCTGAGGCAGTGCGATCCAGTTGCCACCAGTGCCATATTTGTCGATATAGTCCTTGAGCTTCACATCTTCTTCAGGCGACCACGGCCCTTTCTTCACGTTTGCCTTGTCGCAGCATGGAGCTCTTCCCATTTTCTTACAAATCCTTTTGTCTTCTTCTTCTTCTTGTTGTTCTTCTTCTTCTTCCAAAGTGTTATTATGCTTGATGAAGATGAAATGATCTAATGCTTAGAAGAGATGGTTTATAAAGACGAGAAAAGGAAGGTATTAATTAGTGATTATAACTAAAAAAGTAAATATTATCTCTATATATAAAGTCGTCTCCGTGTTTTAATTTTCATATTTCAAATTCAACCCTTAGCAAATTATTTTTTTCTGACTAGGGTTTTTGTGTTTTCTGCTTTTCACTTAGTTTTCTAACATTTATTTGTTTATGTGAAAGGTGAAAAGTTGTCTCAGTTTTTAAATCATTAATGCAAAGAAAAACTTGCGTGAAATTTTGTCCAATTGCATAGCACTTTATATATTTTAATTAATATCTAAATTAAAGGGCAGGAAACAAACCATCGTCTTGATTTGTCGTGACTTGGGTTGAAATGTTCCCCTCTGTACCCAATCAAATGTTATCACTTAATCTCTGATGTACTTCTTAAATTTGGATAATTTGCTTAAGTTCATAGATAGTGGTTTGAATAAGTCAACTTATATGAGAAGAGGTATCCAAACTCTTGACTTTCTTATGACAGAATTGAGTTAAAAACAAGAGAATTTTCGGAATTTTGCATAATGTATATATGGCTTCAGTAAGAAACTTCAAACAAGAAATGGTAATATTACTTTCTGTGAGAAAATGATGAACACTGAGTATATTATTAAATCATAGAACGGCAGGCAGGATAGTACAATGCGTTTCCATAGTTTTTTACCAACCATGCAATTCCATGATTGCACCATTTTAGACCATCGTATTCCTTTATTTTTACCTCTAAAATAAAAAAATTCTATAATATAGATAAGTTTTGTTCTAATATATTTTTCTAAATAGAAATCTCCAAATATAGAGTAAAATTTAGAGGAATAAATGTAAAAATAGCAATCTTTATTTAGAAGTAAAAATAGAAATAAGTTAGAATAATTTGCCTCTAAATGCTACTCCATCCGTTTCATATTAGTTGTCGTTCTAGGTTTATGCACACAGATTAAGAAAACATTTAATTTTATATATTTTCAAATTAAAAATACTATTATCAATACACCTTACTATATATCAACTAATAAAAAAATAAAGTAGAAAATATTACTAATAATTTTTCATTGAGAACAAAAAACGACACTTATTTTGAAACGAAAATTCTATTAAAAATGACAAGTAATTTAAAACGGAGTGAGTATTATAGAGGTAAAAATAGGTGGGTTGAAGATGCTCTCTAAATGATAACAATTAAAGAAACTTTGTCAGCCCATACATAGTTTTCCGTTTCAGTAAAGCGTTTCTTGTTTAATGACATTGTAGAAATTTTGCAGGTTGAAGAAGTTTTGAAGAAATTAACCGATGATGTAATATGACGAGTATGAAAATGCGTGTGCCGTAAGGAAAAACGTCGGTATCGAGAAGACCATATAGATACGGTTATGACTCGTTGCCATATAAGTTTTGACTTCATTTCAAAGTAAGCATTTATAATTTCCATGTCTACGCCGATTATTTCTCTCAAAAGTTATTCTAGAAGCTCTTGTTCTTTGACTTACAGTTTCTTTTACCCATACACATATATAGGGAATTTGCTAAAAATAACTCAAAAATTGATTTTGAATGCAAAATATGTATTATATGGATAAATATAACGTATATGCAGTGGGTGTATTTTCAGCTTCGAATTTAACTGAATATGATGAATGTATAAATTGTAAATCTGAAAATATTTAAGACTGCAATCGTTTATAAAGTGGTCGTAAAATATAGCCATGCGAAAATTCATTTTTAGCGATTTAATCAACTATTTAAACATTTAGAGGCCTGTTTTAGGAAGACATGATTGTTTTTTTTTCCTTTAAATATTCTTTTCTGATAAAGGATTTTTCTTCAGAAATTCAAAATTTCCATTACCATCATGGATGTTTGACATTTAATCATTTAAAATATTCTATTCTCATTTGTCATGTATTAATTATTATTAAATCCATCAACAAAAATATAAATCAAACATTTTTAAAAATATTATCAAGTAAAGCATGCATTAAGTTTCTTATCCAGACTTTGTTAGCTACAATTTTGTTATTTTCTAATAGTAATTTTTAAAAACTGTCAATTGTTAATAAACTGTCTTTTTTTTTTTGCAAGTTAACTAACCTTATATGTTTAATAACATTGATACATATATATGTCCCAAAGTACTTCGCATGAATCAATTACTTTGCATGAATCAGATCATCAATGATAGTTAAAAGGACTAATGGCTTTTTAACCTTGCAAGAGTTAACTTAAAGTGAGTAAGTTTCTTTTATTAATAACTATGATTTTGATAAAAAAAATATACTAATAACTAAAGTGATATAAGTATTTATAGGATTCACCGATTGGCCATATAATTAACAACCTAATATTGTTTCGATATGTATACGAGTCTTTTATATCCGCTTTATTTTTGAACATCCGCTTATATTTTTCTTATAAATATCAGGGTTTACTTATGCTGACGATAAGTTCTAACTATGGGAATTAAATTGATTGGTCTCAAATACTCTTTTTAACGAAAAAGGGAATCTTATATACAATAATTGATCAGAACAAACCAACTAACGCTAATTGACCTTGATTTATCACAGAGATGTTGTTTGGAGATAAAATTCATTTATTAATATCTATTAAAAAGTTAATATAAAATTTGATTAAAATACTGTGATTAATTAATTAAATAATCAAGTGAGATAAGGAACCACAACTAGGCAACAAAATAACAAGAAGAAACCATCAAAATTCCAAAAAGGAGCAACTAATATTCTGTATAATTTAATATCCCTACAATATAATAAGAGATATTGTGTAGAATATAGTAAAAGATTGAAGACACCAGAAAATTCAGAGTTTAATAAAAGCAACGCAAATTTTTCTTGTTGTCCTTTTTCAGAGCCGTAGAATCGATGCATTTGATAAATCTCTAGCTTTAAGGCATTATAATCGAGCTGGTTAGTGGCTAAATATATGCATTTATATACATATACTAGATAGCATATACATTAATAGTTAAACTTTAGTTATGTGCCTGATACGTTTTTACGTCATGAGAGGATACAGCTAGGCTCGGTAAAAAAATTGAATACTGAACTGAATCCGATCAGAAAAATAGTTTTGTATTCAAATCAAAGGTTAAGGAACCAAATATTTTTAAAATTTTGATATCTAGAAAACAGAAACCAAATATGATATAAACTAAAATATTCAGGTATCTGAATAAATTCAAATCCGATTTATATATGTAAATATATTATTTTTTTTAGATTTAATATTTAAAAAATATCTAAAATTTATAAGATATTTTGAAGTTGTTTAAAATAATTGGAATATTTACAAATAGTCAAAATAAAATATTTAAAATAACTAAACAAGACTCAAAATACCAAAAATTTATGTTTTAGATTTTTAGATTTTTCATCCAATTATTTAGGCTAAACTAAAATTTATGTTAAATTTAGTTGTTTTGGCATACATTATTTAAATTTGTATGTTATATATTATTATTTTTTCAGATTTTGAAAATTTTAAAATAGATCTGAATTTTAAATTTTTTTAAATAACTTAAACGGCTTATCCAAATCCGAACCGAATCTACAAAGATCTGAGTTGAACCCAAACTAAAATTTATAAATATTCGAATGAGACTGAAAATTTTAATCTCAAAAACTTTAACACCCAAACTGAACGCGAACACCCATTCCTAAATACAACATAAAGATAAGTTTAAGGCTTTAAATGGTGACGGACCGCACCGTCCCGTATCACTATTAATTAATAGTATAAAAATCTACATACACTTATGTATCTATATATTTTTGTTACTACCGCACCGCAGTTGTCTCATACATTACCATTCAGGCCCTTAATATATATATATATATATATATATGCCTAATAGATACTTTAAAACAAATGAGTTCATCAATATTGCTTGATGTTAGTTTCCCAGCTAATCTTTAGATATCGATCCTTAAGGTTTGCTTGAAAATCATTGATCAAGACTCAAGGTCATTGCTAAATGCTAATAGCCTGGTACTGCTAATAACATTGATACGAGTTTATCATGTTTATATTGGACAATATGTTACTTAGATTCTTATAACTAGCTATCGAATTCATTGACTTTACATATAATGGTTTATGTGTGTTTCTCATATTAAAAAAGAAAATAATCATGTGGAGCAAATATTTATTTTGAGGAAGAAAACATATAATTACCGATCCAACAATCAAATTCAAATGTATTGTATTGTATGTATACTACCTCAACATTATGGCTAATATGAACATGTTAGTATTAGAGATATGGAAGTGGTGGGCCAAGATGAAGTTAAGACCCACGAGGCCCAGCTGAGAATGGACAATGCAAAGACTCTGTTTGCATCCAAGAGTCTTCACCAACGGTCTGATAATGAAGACAGAAGAAAGAAGAAGAGGACATGTACGAAAACACACAGTCTGCTACCCCAAAACCGTTTTGAAGTATTCTTGTCGTTGTGTGAGGTGTAGGTCTTCCTTTACAGCTGTATAGATAAGGTTTGGGAAAGGATCTAGATGGTTCTTTTAGGGTTTAATGTTCCCTATATATTGTCTGTAAACCCTCCTTATTGAGTATCCATTAAGAGTTCATTTTACAGAGAAAGTTTCTATTTATCTTGTTCATTCACATGGTATCAGAGCCATTGAAACCCTAACAGGTCAATCATGGCGCAACCTTACCCATTCCCGAGCAATGTTCACATCTTGAGCTCTGTAAAGTTGAAGCTCAATGATGGGAACTATTTACTCTGGAAAACACAGTTTGAGTCTCTTCTATCTAGTCAAAAGCTTATCGGCTTTGTCAATGGTGGTGTTGCAGCTCCAGTAGCAGTGGTTATGGAAGACAGACGGAGTTCAGGTACCCACAGCCAATCCGATGTATGAGTCTTGGTTCTGCACTGATCAGCTGGTGAAGTCTTGGTTGTTCGGCACTTTATCCGAAGAAGTTCTGGGTTTTGTTCACAATCTGTCAACGTCAAGAGAAATCTGGTTGAGTTTGGCTGAAAACTTTAACAAAAGCTCTTTAGCTAGAGAGTTCTCCCTTCGTCGCAACCTCCAGCTTCTGACAAACAAAGGTAAAACTCTATCTGCGTATAGTTGTGAGTTTAAAACGATGTGTGATGCCCTCAGCTCCATTGGCAAGCCAGTAGAAGAATCTATGAAGATTTTCGGCTTCTTGAATGGCCTTGGAAGAGAGTTTGACCCCATAACTACGGTTATTCAGAGCTCGCTCATGAAGTTTCCTCAGCCTACTTTCAACGATGTGGTCTCAGAAGTTCAAGGCTTTGCGTCAAAGCTCCAGTCCTATGAAGATAATGCTACAGTCTCCCCGCATTTGGCCTTCAATACCCAACAGATTCATGCTCCATCTGAGAACCGGAACACTGTCCCAGCGTATAACCCACAACACAGAGGCAGAGGAAGGTCAAATTACTATAGAGGCAGAGGAGGCTATTCTTCACGAGGAAGGGGGTTTGTTCAACATCAGACATCAACTGCTAATAATGGAGAGAGACCTACCTGTCAGATCTGTGGCAGGATAGGACATACAGCCTTGAAGTGCTACAACAGGTTTGATAATAACTATCAAAGTGCTCAGGCCTTTGCGTCTATGAAGGTTTCTGATGAGACAGGGAAAGAGTGGTATCCTGATTCTGGTGCATCAGCGCATATTACTTCCTCACCTAATAATCTGGAGACCTCGCATCCGTATGAAGTAATGACACTGTCATGGTGGGTGATGGTGTGTATCTTCCAATAACTCATGTTGGTGCCACTACCATCACTTCTGCTTCAGGTACAATTCCGCTAAATGAAGTTTTGGTTTGTCCTGATATTAAAAAATCTCTTATGTCTGTGTCAAAACTGTGTGAAGACTTTCCGTGTGGGGTATTTTTTGATCTGAATAATGTATATGTGATTGATCTGAGGACACAGAAAGTGGTGTCAAAAGGACCGCGAGCTAAGGGTCTTTACATGCTGAAGAGTACAGAGTTTGCTGCCTTCTACTCAAATCGTCAAGTTGCCGCAACAGAAGCAGTTTGGCATCATAGGTTGGGACATTCAAACTCAAGGATTCTTCAGCACCTTCAAACCTGCAAGGATATAATCTTGAATAAGAGCAGAACTTCTCCCGTGTGTGAGCCTTGCCAGATGGGAAAGAGTAGTCGCCTTCAGTTTTCTTCTTCAACTTCTTTTGTTTCTGAGCCTTTAGACTGCATTCACAGTGATGTCTGAGGGCCTTCGCCCATTGTATCCAGTCAGGGCTTTCGATTTTATGTTATCTTTATTGATGAACACACGCGTTACTGCTGGTTCTATCCGTTGAGAAATAAATCAGAATTACTATCTGTCTTTGTGGCCTTTCAAAAGCAAGTTGAAAATCAATTAAACAGAAAGATAAAGATGTTTCAATCAGATGGAGGGGGTGAGTTCGTCAATAATAAGTTCAAGGAGCTTCTGTCTCAACAAGGAATTCAGCACATAGTGTCCTGTCCGTATACTCCAGAGCAAAATGGATTAGCGGAAAGGAAACATAGACATATCACTGAGCTAGGATTGGCAATGATGTTTCATAGTCACCTACCTCTACACTACTGGGTGGAAGTGTTCTATACAGCATCTTATATTGGCAATCATCTACCTGCTCTGTCTGGTGCCAAGAAGAGTTCTATAGAGTTGCTGTTAGGAAAAAAACCTGAGTATGCGCATCTGCGGGTTGTCGGCTCAGCATGCTATCCGTATCTTCGTCCTATATCAGAACATAAGCTGGAACCACGATCTCTTCAGTGTGTTTTTCTTGGCTACAGTCCGAACTACAAAGGATATCGATGTGTATATCCCCCAACCGGGAAGGTGTATATCTCACGACATGTGGTTTTCAATGAAGAATGCTTTCCCTTTAAAGAGGCTTACAAGAATCTGGTGCCTCGTTATGAATCAAGGTTGTTAAAGGCGTGGCAGAGTGCTACACGTACTGCAGAAACTACAACAGAGGAACAAATTTCCAGAGCTCTAACACCTCCAAGCAATATACAAGCTGCCCCTGAAGTTCTCATACCTGAAGAAGCCGATCCAGCACCACCACCATCCCCACCTGCGCCACCAGAACAAGCACCTCCCCACTCTCCTATTGCTCCTGTTGTGCAAGAACATGTACCAGCAGTCGACAATGCTCACTCGATGAGGACAAGAGCCAAATCTGGTATACATAAGCCTAATACTAGATACGCTCTAGTTGCCTCGAAGTTTGTTCCGCAAGAACCAAAGAACATTACAGAGGCAATGAAACACCCGGGGTGGAACAATGCTGTTGGCGAAGAGATGACTAATATTCATATGCTCAACACATGGACACTGGTTCCGGCGACCCCTGATATGAATATACTCAGCAGTAGATGGGTCTTCACTACAAAACTTCGTCCTGATGGAACAGTAAGACAGCTCAAAGCCAGATTAGTCACGAGGGGATGCGCTCAAGAAGAGGGACTTGATTACTTGGAGACATTTAGTCCAGTTGTACGAACGGCTACCATAAGGCTTCTGCTCAATATTGCTCTTGTCAAGAACTGGCCAATACGACAGCTTGATGTGTCGAGTGCCTTCCTCCATGGTGTCCTAAAGGAGCCAGTATACATGTATCAACCTCCGGGGTTTGTGGATCCTAGTAAGCCTGATCATGTTTGTCGATTAACTAAGGCTCTGTATGGCCTTAAGCAGGCTCCACGAGCTTGGTTTGATACATTCAGTGGGTTCTTACTTGAGTATGGATTCATATGTAGTAAATCTGACCCATCGCTTTTCACTTATCACAGGGCAAACAAAACTTTAGTTCTTCTGCTATATGTTGATGACATTTTACTGACTGGAAGTGATGAAGTATTGCTGCAAGACTTGGTCACTTCGTTGCAGAGTAAATTCCCAATGAAGGATATGGGAACTCCGAGTTACTTTCTGGGCATCGAAATACAAACCTATGAGGATGGTATGTTCCTCCATCAAGCTGCGTATGCTTCAGAGATTCTTCGTCAAACATCGATGGCAGAGTGTAATCCGATGGCCACTCCTCTTCCTCTTCGTCCTGAGTATGAAGCCTCAGAAGCCTTCTCTGATCCTACTTATTTCAGAGCAATTGCAGGTAAGCTGCAGTACCTAACAATCACAAGGCCTGACATTCAATATGCAGTTAACTTTGTCTGTCAGCGTATGCATAGTCCAACTGATGCAGATTTCGGCTTCCTCAAACGGATACTCAGATATGTCAAAGGAACTCAACACCTCGGATTACACATTAAGAAAGAGTCTACGCTGCAGTTGCTAGCTTACTGTGATAGTGATTGGGCTGGGTGTAAAGACACTAGAAGATCGACTACTGGGTTCTGTACTCTGCTTGGTCCCAACCTTATCTCATGGTCGGCAAAGAGGCAACCCACTGTGTCTCGGTCCTCGACTGAAGCTGAATACCGAGCTATGGGTTCAACAGCACAAGAGATAGCTTGGATGTCGTTTCTTCTACGAGATATCGGTATTGCTCAGCCTCATTCTACTCTTCTTTTATGTGATAACTTGTCAGCTGTGTATCTCAGTGCAAATCCAGCACTACACAAGCGATCAAAACATTTCGATACGGATTACCACTACATTCGTGAGCAAGTGGCACTGGGGTTGATTGAGACTAGACACATACCGGCAGAGCTGCAGATAGCGGATATCTTCACTAAGTCACTACCACGGACAGCGTTTATGCAATTGCGGGACAAACTTGGTGTAGGTGTTCCCCCTACCTCAAGTTTGAGGGGGAATATTAGAGATATGGAAGTGGTGGGCCAAGATGAAGTTAAGACCCACGAGGCCCAGCTGAGAATGGACAATGCAAAGACTCTGTTTGCATCCAAGAGTCTTCACCAACGGTCTGATGATGAAGACAGAAGAAAGAAGAAGAGGACATGTACGAAAACACACAGTCTGCTACCTCAAAACCGTTTTGAAGTATTCTTGTCGTTGTGTGAGGTGTAGGTCTTCCTTTACAGCTGTATAGATAAGGTTTGGGAAAGGATCTAGATGGTTCTTTTAGGGTTTAATGTTCCCTATATATTGTCTGTAAACCCTTCTTATTGAGTATCCATTAAGAGTTCATTTTACAGAGAAAGTTTCTATTTATCTTGTTCATTCACAGTTAGAAGAGTAAAAAAAGAATTTTGACAAAAAAATAAATAGTAAAAAATTAAACAACTTTTGACCAAAAATAAATAAATTAAACAACTAATTTAATAAGGAGAGTAATTAATATTATGACCGTAAATACCCGCCATTACAATCAATATGACGAATTTATATCCTAAACGAATAACCAGTTAATGGAGTCTATATATGATTAGAAAAAAACATGATAATATTCTCACTATTAGTATAATTCTATTTATATGATTTGGCCAAATCTCTGTTATTTATATGATTTGGCCTTAAATTAGTCTTTAAATTTTTAAATAAAAAATTGTATAAAAATGTTTTGAATCTGGGGCACAAAAAAACAACTCCTTACACTACACCAATGGACCACCAACACGTCGGTAACTAATTTTTATACAGTTCTACTCTATTTTAGATTTTATATGTATACAGCTTTTGGAAATTATATTTCATTTATAGTATGCAATCATATAGGTTCATCTAATTTCGTTTAAGGAAAAGAAAATGTAAATGTTACACGTATTGGTGTGTACGTGTGAGTTTGACCATTTGAAGCAAGTCATTAACGCGTGTTAGGTGTTGCATTAAGACTTAAGCTGGGATAATTAAAAGAATAAACCGTGTATGTATATATGTTTGTGAAGACAGAAGACATTGGTTTTTTAAATGGTGTCACGTATCTTAACCTTACACAGTTACACTTAATTAATATTACTAGCTACTAAGACGACTAATTTCCAGAACTCAACCATTAAGTGAACTCATCAGACATATTATGTATACATATTATGTATAATTAGTCTTATACAGACTTTTTAAATTAGTCTTATACATACTTTACTTAATTTGCTTCCGTATTAGCTGGTATCATCATATATGCATCACCTATTAACCATTATTTAGGTTACAAAACTTTACTCGAAACCAACTGTAACATACTAACATCTGATCAATCTAATTGGAGTATTCATTTTGAATGTGGATGGATAACATACCATTTATTAAGTCCACGAGTCCAATGATTAACACAACATTTTGTGACATTTTCCTGTATTAAAAAAATGGTAATTGGTTAGAAGGATAAGTTCTGTGAACAAGGAAGATACGACATCAGAGTTGATAATTTCATGCTTTAATTCTTCTCCTACTTCACTAGCTGAGTTTTTTTAATAACAAGAAATCAAGATCTTTGGTACTTGCAAGGGGCTGACTTTTCTGTTTACAGAGAAGAAGAATATATTTGTTTATTATAATTAATTTGCTATATTTATTAGTATTACTTAAGAATCAAACAAAACATTAAGTCAAACCTAACAGGTACTAACTACTGAGAGAGAGAGATTGAGAGGATTGCGATCCTATCAAATATTGTTGCATCCCTCAAGTGTGTCTTTGGACCATTTAATGCACTACCTAACCCCATCTCTATATTGACACTAAATTTCTTAGTCTAATTTCCTACTAATTTGTGGCTTGGGTTTGTTCGAATCTTGGGAATTTCTGGGGCAGACGACCACGTTTATGGAGCTTCTCATACCATAAGTTTTGTTTATTGTTGACAAAGATTTAGCACGGACAATTTTCTTAAATAGCCTTTTTTAAGTTTTTGTCACAAAAATAGTCCTCAAAAAATAAAATGACCAAAATAGACTTTTTTTTTTGAAATTTTGATTTTTAAATTTTTTTTTTTGAAATTTGAAACCCTAACCCCAAACCCACTCCTTAACTCTAAACCCTAAAGTCCAAATTAGTTAACCCTAGGGGTATAAATGCATAAAAATGAATTTTTTAGCTTCTTAAAAAAAACATTTTGGTCATTTTCTTCCTTAAAAACTATTTTTGTGACAAACAAACTAAAAGGGGCTATTTAAGGGAATTTCTCTTTTTTTTTTAATAAAGTGGTACATATGGTATTTTAAGCAATTTCTCATGTTTCTATATCATCTATATTTGGATTAATATTTAAATTTATGATAAAACACTAGTTTGATTACTACATCTTCTGAATAACTACTTATTTTTTTGTCATTAACATGAATATTTTATTAATATAACAGTAGAGATTACAAGATTAAGACTAAGTTATTACATACTTTTGGGAGTTATGTCTAGTTTCTCCAGCTAAGGCATCAAAACATTTACCTCCCTACAAAATATTCAGAAAATGAAAAATACATTTGAGAAACTTTCACAATGTCAACAAAGTATACACATAGTAAATAAAACCATTAAGGGTCCAATTAAGGAAACTTCGATTTCGGACTTTAAATAAGGCCTAAAGTCCATCTAAACTCGATCGGAGCTATGCCTTTTGGATCTCCTCTCCTTCATCTCATCATATTCATATGCTTTCCTCCATCGATCATCTCCTCTTGCCAATTTCCTAGCCACTACTGCAAATGTTGCTCATGATTTTTTGCTGATTATGTTCATTGCTTCTGATGATTGTAGCATGTGACATTTAGGACGTGGTTATTACCAAATATGATATTGCCTGCAGAGCCAGTTTTAGAATTCTAAAGGTTAGAAGTCCAAAATGAAAAAATGGCGAAAAATATTGTTGGTGGTGGGAGAATTTAAAAACTGGTTAGAGACATATATTTGTAAAAGTTGTGACTGGTTATTNCCAAACCCACTCCTTAACTCTAAACCCTAAAGTCCAAATTAGTTAACCCTAGGGGTATAAATGCATAAAAATGAATTTTTTAGCTTCTTAAAAAAAACATTTTGGTCATTTTCTTCCTTAAAAACTATTTTTGTGACAAACAAACTAAAAGGGGCTATTTAAGGGAATTTCTCTTTTTTTTTTAATAAAGTGGTACATATGGTATTTTAAGCAATTTCTCATGTTTCTATATCATCTATATTTGGATTAATATTTAAATTTATGATAAAACACTAGTTTGATTACTACATCTTCTGAATAACTACTTATTTTTTTGTCATTAACATGAATATTTTATTAATATAACAGTAGAGATTACAAGATTAAGACTAAGTTATTACATACTTTTGGGAGTTATGTCTAGTTTCTCCAGCTAAGGCATCAAAACATTTACCTCCCTACAAAATATTCAGAAAATGAAAAATACATTTGAGAAACTTTCACAATGTCAACAAAGTATACACATAGTAAATAAAACCATTAAGGGTCCAATTAAGGAAACTTCGATTTCGGACTTTAAATAAGGCCTAAAGTCCATCTAAACTCGATCGGAGCTATGCCTTTTGGATCTCCTCTCCTTCATCTCATCATATTCATATGCTTTCCTCCATCGATCATCTCCTCTTGCCAATTTCCTAGCCACTACTGCAAATGTTGCTCATGATTTTTTGCTGATTATGTTCATTGCTTCTGATGATTGTAGCATGTGACATTTAGGACGTGGTTATTACCAAATATGATATTGCCTGCAGAGCCAGTTTTAGAATTCTAAAGGTTAGAAGTCCAAAATGAAAAAATGGCGAAAAATATTGTTGGTGGTGGGAGAATTTAAAAACTGGTTAGAGACATATATTTGTAAAAGTTGTGACTGGTTATTTTGATATTAACTGCAGCTGGAAGCCCATGCTTTTTCTGCTTGTGCCTAGGGCCGGCTCTGATTGCATGTTAATAAATGTCTCGTCTAAGAATCTTCTTAAACTTGGCACATGCAAGAAATTTTTACTCTCTAAGACACATTTTCACTTATTTATTACACCCCAAGCCACATCTTACTTGTGACAACTTTTTTTTATGTATGAAAGACATTTATGGCCTTCACTCACCAAAACATAACCGAACCCAAACGACATTGAACTTAACCAAAACCGAAACTAACCCTAATACCAAACCCTTATACAAAAGATAAAAATCTAAAATTTACATTTATCCACTTGTTTTTTTCCTTCTTTCCTAACCTTTATTCACCCTCGTAATCGACGAACCCTACTTTTCTCTACACCACCGATTCGAATCTCAACTCTTCGATCTAATACCTACCTTCTTCAAGACATGCGAGGTAAGTTTCGAACATCTACTCTCCGTATCTCTACCCTGTTTTCGATCCCGATTTGGCATCTCCCTATTACCCCACTTCATTTTCGCTCTCGATTCCTCAATCTCTTATCTTTTGTTCCATTTTTCGAGTTCTTAACGCGTGAATGTGTACATTTTCAAGCGAAAGGTTATAAATTTTGTTTTTGTTTGGTTTTCATTTGTATAACTGCTCAACTTGCTCTGTTTTTAGGGGAGCAAATAAAGGGTTTGTCTTTTGTGGATAGAACTTGAGGTGAGAAACCGTTTTTTGTTACAGATACGTGATTTTTGTTGTGGATGGTTCGAATGTGACCACCCAAATTATTCAACTCTAATTTTATATTTATAACTATATTTGTTACAGATTTAAACACACATGGAGGAAGATGACATTCCACCACACTCTCTTGTGGTCAGCCAATACGGCGCACAACATTACGTCCACAACTCTCCCGTACATGTCTCGTCAGTCAATAACTCAACTGTCCACACCGCACATGTCCACAACTCACATGTTCATCTCACCCATTTATAATTTACCCGTCCACAACTCGTCCGACTGCATCTCACCCATCCATAACTCTCATGTCCACACCTCACTGGTCCACATCTCACTCGTCAACAACTCGGCCGTACACATCTCACCCATCCACAACTCTCCTGTCNACCTTTATTCACCCTCGTAATCGACGAACCCTACTTTTCTCTACACCACCGATTCGAATCTCAACTCTTCGATCTAATACCTACCTTCTTCAAGACATGCGAGGTAAGTTTCGAACATCTACTCTCCGTATCTCTACCCTGTTTTCGATCCCGATTTGGCATCTCCCTATTACCCCACTTCATTTTCGCTCTCGATTCCTCAATCTCTTATCTTTTGTTCCATTTTTCGAGTTCTTAACGCGTGAATGTGTACATTTTCAAGCGAAAGGTTATAAATTTTGTTTTTGTTTGGTTTTCATTTGTATAACTGCTCAACTTGCTCTGTTTTTAGGGGAGCAAATAAAGGGTTTGTCTTTTGTGGATAGAACTTGAGGTGAGAAACCGTTTTTTGTTACAGATACGTGATTTTTGTTGTGGATGGTTCGAATGTGACCACCCAAATTATTCAACTCTAATTTTATATTTATAACTATATTTGTTACAGATTTAAACACACATGGAGGAAGATGACATTCCACCACACTCTCTTGTGGTCAGCCAATACGGCGCACAACATTACGTCCACAACTCTCCCGTACATGTCTCGTCAGTCAATAACTCAACTGTCCACACCGCACATGTCCACAACTCACATGTTCATCTCACCCATTTATAATTTACCCGTCCACAACTCGTCCGACTGCATCTCACCCATCCATAACTCTCATGTCCACACCTCACTGGTCCACATCTCACTCGTCAACAACTCGGCCGTACACATCTCACCCATCCACAACTCTCCTGTCTAACTCTTACATGTCCGATCTCATCTAACGGTCAAGAACAAAGCACTCTTCTCCATAGAACTACCACATTAATTGAATAAACCAACTCAATTTCGATTGTTTAATCCACACCAAACCGGTTCCTTGTCTACAATCGTAACCGATTGATTCATTAAGGGCAAATTCGTCTAGCCTATGCATTGGTAAGAGATAATGTGCCCCACAAGCACGATGTGGCTTATAATGTAAACAAAAGTCAAAATATGTCCTAAATGTTAATCAACTCGTTTTCGCCTTTGCTAGCTACAAGCCTAGAATATCAAACTACACAGCATCATCCGCAGCCTGGTTAATCTTTCACTGACGTTTCTGAATCATAATGAGATCGAGAGGGTTGTAGTACATAAGAAATCTTAAATAATCCCTAAAAAAATGATTTTTTTTTTGTTATTTCATAAAACAAAAACTTAGTACGATGTCAATCGAGATACAGTGTCGTAGTATATAAATAAATGATTTTTTTGTCGACCTTAAGTACTACATGGAATCTGCGGCTGTGACAAAATAGGACAAGTAGTGAACAATGGACCAACGACCACTATTATTAAGTACACCTAAATGCACCAGATTAAATCCCACTAGAGAGACACTGCCAAAAAACTCAATGAGTCGCCATGGTTGACTGATTATCGAGAGAAGACTAAGAAGAGGAGACTGTCTCAAACATTACACACTTCCGTTCGCTACTTATCATTCCACATCTGCTGTTTTCTAACTCGGCGTGATTGTCTCACAGGTATCTTTCTTGTCACTTGTATCTTTTTGGTTCTTCAGTTTGGAGTTAGAGTGTGTACGGGAAGTTATATCTCTTATCTCAGACCGTGGGTTTTGTTGGTTTAGTTTGTTAAATGAGAGTTCTTTACTAGGTTGTTTTATTGGTTTTTAATTTATTAGACTTTTTGTGCTATTGAAGGATTATTTATTACACACTGCAGATCTAGTAAATTATTATTTTATTTTTTTGGGTCATGTAGAGTTTGGGACAAATGCACAAGTAGAATGGATAGAGGTAACAACATGAACAGATGCAAGAGGAGTTTTGATGGGAATGATGATCAGCCTGTCCGAAAACGTCCTGCTCTTGCAAGGTTCTCCTTTCTTGTATTTGATCTTATTTTTGTTACATGAAAGTTTCTAACTTAGTGCATTTTGTTTACGCTTGTGTCAGTGTCATTGTTGAGGCTCTGAAAGTAGATAGTTTGCAGAAGCTTTGCTCCTCTTTAGAACCTATTCTCCGCAGAGTTGTAAACATCTCTTCTTCTCTGCTTTTACTATGCTTAACTCTCTAATATTAGCATTTAAATTTTAATGTTATAAGTTGTTTTTACTTAGAAGTTAGCTATCATTTGCTAACGGTCTTAATGTGGGATTGTTGATTGTTGAGCAGGTCAGTGAGGAAGTTGAACGTGCTTTGGCTAAACTAGGCCCTGCCAGGCTTACTGGAAGGTAAAAGTCAAAAATACCCATTGTATCATATTATTATGACATGCGGTTAGATAATATTTTACTACTGTTACTTTCCAGTTCTGGTTCTGGTTCTTCTCCAAAGCAAATTGATGGTAAAAACTTACGGCTCCAGTTCAAGTCTAGGTTATCTCTCCCTTTATTCACAGGAGGAAGAGTAGAAGGAGAGCAAGGTGCTGCAATCCATGTCGTCCTCATCGATGCAAACACTCGCCGTGCCGTGTTATATGGTCCAGAAGCTTCAGCAAAGCTTGAGGTTGTTGTGCTTGAAGGTGACTTCACCAGTGAAGATGATGAACACTGGACAAAGAAAGAGTTTGAAAGCTATGTTGTGAAAGAGCGTCAAGGAAAGAGACCGTTGCTGACTGGAGATTTGTTTGTTTCACTAAAGGAAGGAGTTGGAACTTTGGGAGAGCTTGTTTTCACTGATAACTCGAGTTGGATTCGGAGTGGGAAGTTTAGACTTGGTTTACGGGTTGCTTCTGGGTGTTGTGATGGGATGCGCATACGTGAGGCGAAGACGGAAGCTTTTACTGTTAAAGATCACAGGGGAGAATGTATGTGTGCAGTGTGTACCATGTGGTGTTAGTTACTTCTTTTTTTAGATTTGACGCATATTCTGTTTTTATGTGCAGTGTACAAGAAGCATTATCCACCTGCTCTGAATGATGAAGTGTGGAGACTGGAGAAGATTGGTAAAGATGGATCATTCCATAAGAAGCTTTATGCTGCAGGGATAGTCACTGTAGAAGACTTTCTGAGACTCATGGTCAGAGATTCTGGAGGATTACGTGCTGTAAGTGCTTGTTGTGTCAAGCTTTTGCTAGTTATGAGGCCATGGCTAATTTTATCTCTATTCTTGTTTGTTTTAGGTTCTCGGAAGTGGAATGTCAAACAAGATGTGGGATGCACTAGCGGAGCATGCCAAGACGTGTGTCTTGAGCAGTAAGCTTTATATCTACTATGCAGAGGATTCAAGGAATGTTGGAGTTGTGTTCAACAATATCTATGAGCTAAGTGGTCTCATTTCCGGAGATCAATACTTCTCTGCTGATTCACTTTCTGAAAGCCAAAAGGTTTGCCGCAGTTTCCTCAACTTATGGTCTAGTTAAGCTATGAATCACACTATCTTCTATATATAGATTCAATGTTTACTTAGCTTTGTTTGAACTGCATTGTTTCACTTATGTGTTCTGAAGGTATACGTTGATGGGCTGGTGAAGAAAGCATATGAAAACTGGAACTTAGTCATAGAGTATGATGGAAAGTCTCTCATAGACATGAAGCAGCCTCATAATCCTCCATCAAACTACTCAACTGCTGCCATTGACAATCCAATTCAGATGGCTAATCAATCACCAATGCTTTCAGATTTTGCTATTGGAGGTTTGTGAATTGCATTCACTCCCTTGATCTTACATGTTTATTAAACTCTGTCAAATATTGTAGGGTATGATCAAACTATGGTGACAAGGTATCCTCAGCATCCACAGCTTCTAGACTCCAACCCAATAACACAATACGAGGTTGCTTCGAGTCAGCTCATGGAAAATCTACACCAGGCTCAAAGCTCCACATACAATCAAAACATGAACGGTATGCTTGCTCTCGGTCCTCCACAGTCATACCAAAACATCAACTCTTCTTCAGTTCACCAGGAAAGTCTCAGTCCTTTTGAAGATTTCTTCTTAGAGGAAGAGATCCGACTCAGAAGCCACGAAATGCTCGAGAACGAAGACATGCAACAGTTCCTCCGCTTATTCAGCATGGGAGGAGGAGGAGCAGGGAACGGCTCTGCAACACATTTTGAAGAAGATGGATATGCTTTCCCTTCGTTTTTGAACACGCCTATGCAAGGTTATGATGATGAAGACCGTGGTCGGTCAGGCAGATCTGTCGTTGGGTGGCTTAAGATAAAGGCAGCAATGAGATGGGGGTTTTCCATCAGGAGGAAAGCCGCTGAGAGGAGAGCACAGATTGTAGAGATGGATGATGATGATGATGAAGAATAGTCTGGTCTTTCTTCATCATTATAGTGAACTCTACATCACTAGTGAGACTAAAAACATTGTTTACCTGTGAAACTGTTTTTCAATGAAGTGTACAGTTAGTTCAGTGGTTGGGTGTTTTATGATGCATGAGACTTGTATTATGTTTGATTATACTCACTCAGATTATTTTATTGTTAAATATACGTTTCTCCTCATAATAATACACCTCATATATGTCACATTAATCTGATTACGTTAAGCCATTATATATGTATATACTAGATTAATACTAGCGGGAATCTGTATTAATAGTTTAGTTTAAGTTTTATAATAGTTTCTTTTTGAACTATTTTATAATAGTTTTAAAATTATTGAAATAACTGGTTTATAAAAAATATTTTTATGAAACTGTATTTTTTTTTTTTGTAACACATACTACTTTCATTAATAATTAAGCCATAAAGGTCCTTACAACATGAGGCTCAAGGGTAAGAGCTTGCTTAGCTAACGAGTCAGCTCTTTTGTTTTTACTACGAGAGATCCATTTGAAAGAAATGGATTCAAACAGGGATGCACAAGATAAAATATCTGCAACAATCCCATAGATTTCCGAAAAGGGATTTCCATCATTGATCGCCTTAATTAGTTGGGCTGAATCTGATTCACAGTGTAGAAGCTGGACACCCTGCTCCATACAGTTAATGATAGCTTCCCTGAGTGCTAAGCCTTCCGCAATCAAGGCCGAGCCACGTGTCGTTTGAAGTCGGTACCATCTGAGCAGATGCCGTTTTGCTCCATCGTGAAACCAATACCTGCAACTCTAGAATCCTTCAACCAAGCTGCGTCTGATCTTAGTACAACCGAGTTGGAACTGTATTTAAAGTATGCTTTCTCTTACTTATGTTTGTTCTTAAACTATACCCTTTAAAATGAATAATATTTATTTATTTGTACCTGTTGACAAAAAAGAATGGGGTTGTTCGATAATTCGTGTCCACCATATTTTGTACGCAAATGTAAAAAAGGTTATAAACTTATAATATAACTATTACAAAACAATTTTTTTTTTTTAATTTTCAAAAATACCACATTCATAATATCATTTTACATGTTTACATTAACAACTTTTACTTTCACTTCTAAAGAAAAAAAAAAAAGAAATTCTCTTAGATAACTCCTTTTAGTTTCTTTGTCACAAAAATAGTTTTTAAGGAAGAAAATGACCAAAATAATTTTTTTGAAGCTAAAAAACTCATTTTATGCATTTATACCCTTAGGGTTAACTAATTTAGACTTTAGGGTTTAGAGTTAAGGGTGGGTTTGGGGTTAGGGTTTCAAATTTCAAAAAAAAAATAAAAAAAAATCAAAATTTCAAAAAAAAAAAGTCTATTTTGGTCATTTTATTTTTCAGGGCTATTTTGTGACAAAGACTTAAAAAGTGGCTATTTAAGAGAATTGCCAAAAAAAACATTTATAACTCTAAAGTTAACTAATCTATGTTTAGGATCTTAGCAAATAAACATTTATAATTATCATGTATTAGCTCTTTCAAGCAAATTAAGGTGAGATAATGTAAGTTTCTAAATATACTATTTTATGGGTATCTAATTTCTACAAAATAGTTTTTATAGAGAACCTCTCTCTCACATTAGAGATTGTACATATTCTTATATTTTACAAATGAGAATCATCAAGCAAGTAGAATAGTTATGAACCTAACAGAGACTTGCTATTTTTAGTTTCTATCTTCTAAATCAGTTTTATTTTAGTTATTTAATTAAACCCCATTACCAAAGTCAATAAATATTATTAAAATTGGACAAAAGGCTGAACACTGGAATCAAAAATTGTACTTAGCCACTTCTGGAATTTCACATCTCAAGTTGACTAATGGAAAATAGAAGAAAGCTATTTATGGAAATTTCTCAAAAAGCCAAAGCTCTCTGTGGACTTTGTATAAGAAAGAAGAGCAACTGAGGTTTTTGGATCTCTGAAAGACAATGGCTTACCGAATCTTGAAGCTCCGTGTAGGAAACCCAAATTACAGTTCTTTGACCCAACAAAGGAAGAGAAAGTGTACAGCAGTGAGAAGACGGTTCCGCAGGAGCTTAATGGGCAGCCTCTTCTAGGAGCATCACAGATTCACAGGGTTGGGTTGCTTGTCGGACAAGTGTTTCATGAGCAACCACTTGGTGGAATCTCCCTCTGGTGAACTCTTCTTCATCAAGTGGTAAGTGTTTCAAATCTCTTGAACAATTAGCTACTTTTTGTAGAAGCCGGAAAACCGAATTGATATAAACAATAATACTAAAGCGATGTTAAGGAAAGACACGAATCAAAATACGAATTAAAACCGATATGGAATACGCATTTGTAATAAAGATGGAGGCGAGATATGATCTCTTTCCTTAACTCTAAATATTCGCTTTGTAGTGAGACGAAACTGTGCGAATACCGAGTCCCAGGATACAACCATGGTTAGCGATTCACGCTTCACTCGTGAATGCTCTATCGAACTATAACTACGAAACACTCTCGACTATAGACTTACGCTAAGGGGTTTTTTTGCTGGTTTCGCTTTGAGAAAAGTATGAAAAACGTGAGAAATGAAGGAGGAGAAGACGAGCTATTTAAAGAGAAGAATGAGATTTGATTTTCGCAACTGTTACGAAAATATCCCGAAAATCTTGGGAGTAATGCGTTGAGAAACTTACTCCGCAAGATCTCTCTTATGTTGACTCGGTTATGATCAATTTCGAACAAACAAACTTCATGTCGTTTTTAGACAAAAGTCATGCTGTTTTTTTGGAAATAAAATGGCAAAACGTTGGGCTTAACTTGGTCCAAAAAGAATCTTATTGGGCCAGAGGCCCTCCACCAAGACCCAAGACCCAAGACCCAAGACCCAAGATCCAAGACCCAAGACCCAAGCCCAAGACCCAAACCCACGCCCACGCCCACGCCCACGCCGAGCTGAGCCGGACGGACGGCGGCGGCGGCGCGCGCATGGGGAGCCTTCCTCTCACCCAAGCCATTTAACATATGGCATGTGATTGTACATTTATATACTACTCACTCTCACTTTGATTCTCCGATGTGGGACTATTTTAAACCCCATCATGGCAATTAACTTGGGCATTTAAACACTAAGCCCAAACATTTTTTTTCACAATTTTACTTGAAGCCCAATGGCTTATTTATTGATCCAACAATCCCCCACATGAATAGAAATGACTCTAAACATACACTAAATGCAGACTCAATAGACTCTAGAAACTTTCTAAGCTTTACTGACTAGACTTATACCAATGACTAGACAGACAGACTTATCGAGAGTGTTTGCGAAAAATTCACTGTGTTTGAGTTGGTGGCATTTTTAAGCTTTGAACCACTCATAGTTAATATCTGTCGGGTTTACTTTACCAGAAGGTGAACATGATGTCTTGAACCAACCGGTGTTTTATGTAGACCGAGACAACAAGCATAACGCAGCTTCATTTTCTCGTAGAACTTAGTTCTCTATTGTGTTCGTTGTGGCCCTGAACTATTCCTGGTTTTCATGAGTGAATTTAGAGAATATAGCCTTACATTCATTCTCCTAGAAACGGCCCCATTTCACACTCATTAGGTGATTAACCATGAAAAGTATTGAGTAATACTCCGCTTTAGAAGCTATGGAATCATTAAAAGCTTATGCTTATCCTTGACACATTCGTTAGCACTTTTATCATCTTTAGGAGCTGGGAATAGACTACTTTGTCTCAAAGTGCTTGTCGTAGATTTTGTTTGATTTTGTTTTCTCTTTGAACCTACGTCTTGGGATCTCCAGTCATGATAGGTAGGGTTGCAGTCAAGCATCCTCATTTGTTATAGGCTTTAAACCCATTCTTTTTGATGATTTAGCAACTATATCTCGTGGCAAGCCTTTAGTGAAAGGATCTGCTAGGTTGTCAACCGATTTGATGTAGTCAATTGTGATTACACCATTTGAAATAAGTTGTCTAATGGTTTTATGTCGTCTTCTGATGTGACGAGATTTACCATTATAGAGATTATTCTGAGCCCGAGCTATAGCTGATTGACTATCACAATGTATGCGTATAGCTGGTACATGTTTCTCCCACATAGGAATATCTTCCAAAAAATTTCTAAGCCATTCAACTTCTTCTGCTGCTTTGTCTAAGGCTATGAACTCAGATTCCATGGTGGATCTGGCTAATACTGTTTGTTTGGTAGATTTCCACGAAATTGCTGCTCCTCCTAGTGTAAAGACATATCCACTTGTGGATTTTGAGTTTTTAGAATCTGATATCCAGTTAGCATCACTGTATCCTTCTAAAACCGCTGGTTCTTTACCATAGTGAAGCCCAAAATCTTTGGTATGACGCAAGTAATTGAGTACTCTCGTTATAGCTTTCCAGTGTTTATGACCTGGATTACTTGTATATCGACTAAGTACGTTTACTGCGTGCGCTAGATCTGGTCTAGTACAATTGGTTAAGTACATAAGACTTCCGATCACTCGTGCATACTCGTTTTGTGAAACCGCTTCACCTGAATTCTTTGTTAAGTGAAGTAAGGGATCTAACGGAGTTTTTGCAGTACCATTAGAGTAATTTTTAAACCTCTCTAATATTGTTTGAGCATAATGAGATTGGGTTAAGATAATTCCGTTTGAATTTCTTGTGACTTTGACCCCAAGAATAACATCTACTAATCCCAAATCTTTCATCTCAAATTTTCCTTTGAGCATGTTCTTTGTTTGATTGATAATATCTTTATTGCTTCCAATAATAAGCATATCATCTACATATAAGCATAACAAAACATACCCATTTTTGGTAGTTTTGTAGTATATGCATTTATCACATTCATTAATTTTGAAACCATTTGACAACATTGCATTGTCAAATTTTTCATGCCATTGTTTAGGAGCTTGTTTAAGCCCATAGAGTGACTTTACAAGTCGACAAACTTTGTCTTCTTGTCCAGAAATGACAAAGCCCTCAGGTTGTTTCATGTAAATTTCCTCTTCTAAATCACCATTTAAAAAAGCAGTTTTTACATCCATTTGATGGATTTCTAGGTCTCTTAAGGCTGCGATTGCTATCATCAACCTTATTGATGTTATTCTCGTTACTGGAGAATATGTATCAAAATAGTCAAAACCTTCCTTTTGTCGGAATCCTTGAACTACAAGCCTAGCTTTGTGTTTACCAAGTGTTCCATCAGGGTTTAGTTTTTGTTTTAAAATCCACTTACTTCCTAATGCTTTGCAACCTGGTGGTAAATCCGTTATATACCATGTATAATTTTGCATGATAGAATCGAATTCACTTTTGACGGCTTCATTCCAAAATAGAGCGTCTGGTGAAGACATGGCTTCTGCCAAAGTTTTTGGATCATTTTCTACTAAAAATGCCATTAAGAAATCTTCACCAAAAGATTTTTCCTTTCGAGCTCTTTTGCTTCTTCTAGGTTCATCTTCTTTTTCATTTTCTGAAATATCATTTTTAGAAATATCGATGTTTGTCTCAATTTCTGAATCATTGTCATCGTCTCTTTCTTCTCTAGTTCGTTTTGAACCTTGTTTTTCCTTGCATGGAAAAATATTTTCAAAGAAAGATGCATTTATTGATTCCATGACTGTATTTACATGGATATCTGATATTTCAGATTTATGTACCAGAAATCTATAAGCACTACTATTATGTGCATATCCGATGAAAATGCAATCCACTGTTTTGGGTCCAATAGTGACCTTTTTCGGTGGCGGTACCACAACTTTTGCCAAGCACCCCCACACTTTAAGGTATTTATACGAAGGTAAATTACCTTTCCATAATTCATATGGAGTTTTACCAGTTACTTTGTGTGGAATTTTGTTGAGGATATAATTAGTGGTAAGCAACGCTTCCCCCCACATGTTCTGGGGTAACCCAGATTCCTGCAACATTGCATTCATCATTTCTTTTAGAGTTCGATTTTTGCGTTCAGCAACTCCATTAGATTCTGGTGAATAAGGAGCTGTAGTTTGATGGATTATTCCATGTTCTTTACAAAATGTATTAAATGGACCATCATACTCGCCTCCTCTGTCGCTTCTAACTATTTTAATAGTTGTCTTAAGCTGATTTTCGACCTCGAGTTTAAATTCTTTGAATTTTTCTAAGGTTTCATCTTTGCTATGTAATAAATATACATAACAATATTTTGTGCAATCATCTATGAAGGTCACAAAGTACTTTTTTCCACCTCTAGTTTGTATTTATTTTAAATCACACAAATCGGTGTGAATTAAATCTAGAGGTTTATTAGTTCTTTCAACATGAGGTG
>MU106258.1:139081-149612 GCA_012274485.2 Sinapis alba
ATCTTCAATCCCGTAAGGGACTATGGGCTTGTCCTCCTGGATGAACTTATCTAACTTCATTGTTGTGAGGAAGAACAACATCTTCTTCTGCCACGTTTTGAAGCCTTTGCCATCAAATTTGTCTGGCATCAATCCTTGAGAGATCATGCCAGGGACAGCCGGAGGAGTTACAACTGCAACCGGAGCACTTGTGGTTCCTTGATTTGAACCAGTTTGATAAAGACCAGCACCGAAAAGGCTACGGCGTGTGGTCTCATACAGCACCATTACCCACAGGTAGGGTAGTTGTTGTTGTTGCTGCAGCGGTTGACGCTGTGATTCCAGCAGTTGTCACGGTTGCATCTGTTGCTGCAACGTTGAGTGGAGTTTAGTTGATGGTGGTGTCAATGGGGGTGTTGTTTGAATCCGTCATTTTCTGTTGAGAAAAGATGAAAACGGATTAGTACTCCATTCAACAATAACATATTAACATATTATTTAAATAAAAAATAATAGTTTTAAATCGATTGTCATTTTTGGTGTTTGAACCAAATCATATCGATATAAGTCTGAGAAAACGTTTTGCAAACTCGCTTAAAAGCGTTCGCAGAAACCGTTTGAGGTATATCTAATACGTTTCGCAGGAAATGCTATAAGCAAACCGCAAACCCGTTTATAGAAAAATAAAAAACGTTTCGCAAAATGCTACAAAGCAAAACGCAAACCGTTAATCATTTGGTTTTATTGGAGATCGTTTACAATCGATCACAACCAGAAATGATAATAAGCCAAGACCCGTTTTGCAAACTCGCTTAAAGCGTTCGCAGAAAGTCAATGAAGGCGTTTTGATTGTTTCACAGACTCGCTTTTAAAAAGCTTCCGTGGAAACTAATCTTTTTATAATGTTTTAAGAATTGTATAACAATAAACGTTCGTGATAGTGCTAAAAACGCAAACCGTTATGAGATACTTAAGAAACGTCTCGCGGAAGTGCTAGGAAGCAAATCGCAAACACCGTTTCAAAAACGTTTACAAATCCTTAGTACACCGTTTAATAAATCGTTTTCAATCCGATTAAAGCTCTTGACCAGAAAGCGAAATTAGAGTTAAGATTGTAGAAGCCGGAAAACCGAATTGATATAAACAATAATACTAAAGCGATGTTAAGGAAAGACACGAATCAAAATACGAATTAAAACCGATATGGAATACGCATTTGTAATAAAGATGGAGGCGAGATATGATCTCTTTCCTTAACTCTAAATATTCGCTTCGTAGTGAGACGAAACTGTACAAATACCGAGTCCCAGGATACAACCATGGTTAGCGATTCACGCTTCACTCGTGAATGCTCTATCGAACTATAACTACGAAACACTCTCGACTATAGACTTACGCTAAGGGTTTTTTTTGCTGTTTTCGCTTTGAGAAAAGTATGAAAAACGTGAGAAATGAAGGAGGAGAAGACGAGCTATTTAAAGAGAAGAATGAGATTTGATATTCGCAACTGGTACGAAAATATCCCGAAAATCTTGGGAGTAATGCGTTGAGAAACTTACTCCGCAAGATATCTCTTATGTTGACTCGGTTATGATCCATTTCGAACAAACAAACTTCATGTCGTTTTTAGACAAAAGTCATGCTGTTTTTTTGGAAATAAAATGGCAAAACGTTGGGCTTAACTTGGTCCAAAAAGAATCTTATTGAGCCAGAGGCCCTAGACCAAGACCCAAGACCCAAGCCCACGCCGAGCCGAGCCGGACGGCGGCGGTGGCGCGCGCATGGGGAGCCTTCCTCTCACCCAAGCCATTTAACATATGGCATGTGAGTGTACATTTATATACTACTCACTCTCACTTTGATTCTCCGATGTGGGACTCTTTTAAACCCCATCATGCCAATTAACTTGGGCATTTAAACACTAAGTCCAAATATTTCTTTTCACAATTTTACTTGAAGCCCAATGGCTTATTTATTGATCCAACACTTTTAAATTCAGACCCCGCCAACCTCCCTCTGGTCCTCAGATGTTGATGTTATAGACTATTTAGTAATTCTTTTAATATTTTTTAAACAATTTTGGAGAACTATATTTATGTATATTATCTCAAAAAAGTTGGCGCACGCCAATTTTTCACTTGTTTATGCATAGGATCTGTTCTACAGTTTTACTCGATCCAGGTAGAGTAGAGATTGAGCTGTTTGTTTCTATGTAGGTAAACACTTTTTGCATTCGCCGAGAGGATGAGGAATGGTTAGTGATACACAGCGTAACTAAGCGGTTCATGGTGTTTAGGCAAGATGAGAAGAGCAAAGACTTTTATTACACTGATGATATTGGAGATCTCTGCATCTTCCTTGGCCAGAGTGAAGCCTTTACTCTTCGGCTAGCATCAGAGCCGGGCTTGACCCAATTATTTTGAACCAATTGAATGGGACTCCCACTTTATGGGACCCCCAATTTTTGAAAATTTTGCAATATATATATATATATAAGGATATGTATAAATGTGTAACTGTAAAATAAAAAGTTCATAAAAGATAAATAAAACTGCAAAATTATTTGTAGATATGGTAGTAAATTAAATTAAATTTATATTTGAATACAAATTATAATAAATTTTAACCTTTCAAAACAAATAAATATTTTAAAAAAAAATTGTATAGGCCCCCAAAATTATAATACAAACCTAACTCCATCTATTACATTGGCTCTGGACTTGGATCTTACAATCTAGCTTCTGGTACGGTCCGTTCCTTTGATCCCCCAAGTGGTAAACCCTTGCTGGTCCATTACCCTTACTGGCTTCATTCCACTAATCCCATTGCGTAACATTTATATCATGTGAACCATCTTTATAATGATAATACTTCATATTTGTTATAATTTTTGTACTTTTAATTCATAACAACATGACATTCGGCAGGCAACCCTATACCAAATCTTTTAGCGTCATTGCAATAGTTATAGGTCATGAAGTTGCTTTGGACCCACTTAAGCCTCTTCATGCTCTTTTCATCGATCCCTTCATTGAGCCATGAGTTTGGATCATCACCTCCGCAAGATACGTTAGAGCCATGGGCCGACCAATCACAGTCTTGAATCTCATAGTTCCTGTAACAAGCCGTGAAAGGCGCTTTGGACCAGTCAGTCTTCACGAGCCCTCCTCTCGTGGCCCAGTCATCTCCATTCCATAAGCTGGAATGGACTCTCATTGCTTGTTTCTCCGGATAAGATACGTTCATCGTTTTGATCATGTTCTTGAATTCTCTTATCGGTGTACCGTCCACATAGAATCTGTCAAAGATTCGACTCTTAAAAATTTCCTATGTTATGCTAAAGAGATGAATAGAGACTAGATACTTTTGGTTTTACATTATGGTTTTAGGGTTCCAGAGGATGGAGTAAGTGTGAAAATCAACGGTGGGATCGAACCAGAGACGAAACTGTTGTTCTCTATCACCTTTTCCCTGTGTGATGACATTTGTATGGACTGTATAAGGATCACCACTTAGATTCCCCAAAAATTCGAAGTCTATCTCATCCCACATCGTTCCTTTAGACGCAAGCTACATAATATTACACACAAGCACACAAGTAAACAACACGTTATATAATACAAAATATATTAAATAAAAAAAAATGAGTTTTATGTTTTCTTACATAGTAAGATGTGACAGTACCAGCTGAGTTTCCAGGGACAAGCTTGAGCTGCATAGAGATCTTACCAAACAAGAACTGAGCCTTGGACTGAAAACCAGAGCCTGAAGCTTTGTCAAGAGACAATGTAATGGCTTGACCATTTTCGAGTATCTTTGCTTTTTCGCTTCCCCATACAATGTCAATATCTTTTCTGAAATCACCTGCCAAGATTAAGGCAGAGCATGACAGAATCGACAAACTGATCAAGATTAGTGAGCAACCCATGTCTTGTTTTGGGAACTCAAATGGTGAGTAGGGTTGAATTTTTATGTAAGACAATTGATATAACTGAGTGAAGGACTGAAGGTGTAGAAATGATAGTGACTGACATGTGGATGAGAAAGAGGAATAGAAGGAGAAGAATTTGTGTTTAGAGATCGCCAAGTTTTGGCTTGTGAGAAAATAGAGGAGCAGATGGAAAGTGAAGAAAGCTTGTGTCTGACACATGTAGAAAGTTAAGCGAGAGGGTTTAGTTTCATTAAGAAGTTCAACGATTCTCCTTTATCCATCGTTTATAACGTTTGGGGTTTAAGTTCTGTCTTTACATGAAAACCAATCAAAGGCAGTGACCAATTCATACTAATGAATATATAATTAAATATTTTTAGTCCTTTGTATCTTATGTTTTTTTCTTTGTGCAACATGTATCTTATGTTTATCTTCTCACCTAGAAACTTTATAAATTATCTTTAGGCAAACAAAAAAAACTTTAACAAATACCAATTATCTATATAAAATAGAAAGAATTGGCAGTTTTAAGTTTTTAATAACAGTATATGGCAGTTTATGCTCTTCAGACACTTTTTCTTCTCCTAATACACACACGTTTCACTCTTTCCAATTCACAAAACAATTAAAATCTAACTACATCCTAACTAAATAATAAAATATATTTTTTTATTATTTTGTGTTTCTCTCTCTTTCTTCTTCGTCTTCTTCCTTCTACGTCTTTTCCCTTTAAACTTTTTACCTATTCTAAATTAAAATTTGATTCTTCAGATTATTTTTCAAAATAATTTACATGTAATTGTTATTTATGTTGTTTAATCTATCTTTTAAGATAGGTCAAGGTGTATCTCCGATGATGGTGTAATAGTGACATATATGATAACGACATCAGTGGCAGAGACGTAATCAACTTTGGCTTAGCGACAACAGAGACATAGATGACGGTGGAGACGTAGACGACGACAAAGATAATACAGAAGATCCATCATCCACAATGTATCATACTATGAAAATCGAGAAATTCCATGGAACACCGCCAAGAGATTAAGGTTTCTCCACCATAGTCGTGTCTAAGTTCCTCCTTATTCGTCGGGATTTATCCTTGTTGTGATATTTGTTTATCTCTGGCGCACCTCGAACTATCACAAAAACTCGAGAGCAACCATGGATATCTTTAATTTTTTTTGCAAGTTTGGTCCCAAGTTTTTCATCATTTCGATTTTGATTTCAAAACTCTTTAAACATATATATTTTTCTAAATTTTTCTTCTAAACTTCCGAATTTGCATTCTTATCCAATGCGATATGCAAATAAACAAACAAATGCAATATATACACCTAAACGAAACCTAATATTATCTAAATAAACTATAACAAGACACTAAAAATCATTAGAATCATCAAATATCATAACTTGTGTATTGTACAAAAGAACCAGTGTACATGTTTACTTTTATAAAAATTATACATATAGACATTGAAATATATGTGTACACGTTGGCAATGTTTGCAGTGCTAAAATCATAAAATACTTACACAAACCGTATCTCACTATGTACAAAGATAATGAAGAAAAAAAATCAAGAAACCAGAGAAAAATTTCTCAAATGATGTATCAAGATTGTTGTACACATGTACTCCATCAAACTTAAATGTACACATGTACACTAACGGATGTACACAATGTTAGAGCATGTATCTTTATAGTTTTCAAAATTGGAGTAATAAAGTCTGAATCACTAGCTTAAATTCATGTAAGTTCATTATAGAGTAAGAATGAGTAATTCTTATTGAATAATACATTCACCATTTTTTAATATACGTGTTTGAAGATGTTTTTGTTTGTTTTCATATTTTTGAGTTGTAATGTATGTCAAAATGATTTTTATATTTCTATAAACATTTTTGTAAGTTCTTAAAAATGTCTATCTCAAACGATGTACATATATACATTAACTTCATAATGCATATATGTACATCAACTTCAAAATGTATATATGTACACCAACTTCACAATGTACATGTGCACACCTAACTTAGTACACATGAGAGGTAACATATACAAATATGGATAACACACTAACATACACCGGTATACACGTGAGTATGGGTGTACAAAATCACATTATACACTATATGGATAACAGACTAACATACAAATTTTATTTATGTACACGTGTACACGATATGGATGTACAAAATCGTATACATAAAAAAAACAATCTTTCTACATAGAAGAAGGTTTCCATATTGAAACAAATCGATGGGACAAGATCTGCAGAAATTTTGTCACAGGCACACATGAAAGGTAACACATGCGAATATGGAAAACAGACTAACATACACCGGTGTACAACAATCTTTCTATATGGAAGAATGCTCTCATATTGAAACAAATCGATGAGACGATATTTGTGGAAAAATTTTCACAAGGACACATGGTTATGTATTGAAAGCTAGGTCTTGAAAAGCTTTTATTTTTTTAAACACATCTAAAAATGTTTGCATGTTTTAACATATATATTTTCAAAAAAAATTTAAATGTACACATATATTTTTGTCTATCGACAAGGGCTAACGTGTACAATATACATATTATATTTTAACAGATATTTACATGTACACATACGTTTGATATAGATATTACATGTCCAGCATGTTGTAAAGTTGTGTACATTCGTTAGTATACATGTGTACATTAAAGCTTGGTGGCACACATGTGTACAACAAATATGGTAGTGTACATGTGTAATTTGAAAGGTCTGGTATGTACAATTAAAAAAGAGATATATATCGAAATTAGAAACTTTGGGGGTTGAAATGAATATACTCAAGAGTCTAGGAACCATATGTGAAATAAAGCTAAAATTGGCCCTTGTTGCTCATCGAGCTTTCGCGACGAAAGAAAATTGCATTGGAGAAGCTCGAACTGGTCACGACTATCCTTGCAACTCCAACAAGGTGATCTGATGGTGATGATAAAAGAATATTATCAACCGGTTCCGATGTATCCCCATTTCATCACATATATGGGAAGCAAAAAGAGAGAACGCATATAAGTTTCCATTGATTTCACAAGCCACCTCCACTGTTTGTGCTTAAAAACTAAAGAATGAGATTCAAACGCTCCAAAAATTTACAAAAAGAAAATTAAAGTCTGGAAACTTACTATCGTCTTTCTCTTTCCCATGCCGGCTTCGTCTCCTCGACATTCTTCTCCAGAAAATTCACTGAAATTATTTCGTCTTCGTCTTCGTCTTCGTCACTTTTCTTCTTCGTCAATTTTTGAGTTTCTTTATCTCCTCGGTAAATGTTACGAAAAGTACAAAACAAACTTTTCATGTCCATCTTATTAAATTTAGTTAAATCTCAGAGCGGGTCCACCACTTATTTTTAAATTTCAAAATCGAAACTAAATAAAATCAAACTAACTAAATGCTAAATTACTGATTACGCTTTTTGAAGGTCAAGTTGAGTCTTTTCATATAAAAACTGCTCTAGTAGTGGAAACTGCCTCTGAATGTAATAAATAACTACAAACTGCTTCTGAATGTAATTGACTCTATAAAATACAGCTGATATGGTAGTACAAGCAATTTTTAATCTTATCATAGAAATCATACATATAAATTCCAGTTTCTTGTACAGAAAATAAAAATAGGCTAAACCTAAAAAAGCATATAAGTTAAGATCCTATATACAAAAAATTGCCTTACATATCAAATCTGAAAGAACATTTTTAGTAAATATCTACACAAGGATTTGTAGAATTTTGGACTCAACGTAAGAGTTCAGACATGCTATCTAGCCACTCGGGCTAAAAGAAACTTCCTGACCACGACCGTCATCAAGTTGAATGTCTTAGCTGTCTCCACCACTACTATATCAAAGTCAGTCAAAATCATTATTTTACTCAAGGACTACCTTATCCTTTTAACGTGGCATCTCTCTTCTTTGTCCACGTTAAATTTTCAAATTATTAATGAAAATATTAAAAACAAATATACAACGCGAGCCTTATCTTATTTTCTTGACTACGCTAAATGTGTTATGTGAAAACACGTATATACTTTGATCAAAAAAAAGAAAAAACACATATATATCCTTTTTTACCTACATTAAATAAATTTAAGTTTTGTCTACAATTTATTACTCCTATCTTTGTATCAAAAATATTACATAATTAAACTCAAAAGCAACGAAATTAACTTGAGGTATAATATTACAAAATCACTAAACAAATCAACTGGAAATTTAGATGTTAAAATATTAACTGAAAATTGTCTAATGACGAAGTCTAATTAATTTCTACCATTAAGAGACGATGTCATGAACTATAGTTGTTAAACTAGTAAAAGATAATCTGTAAAACCGTTCTCAATAGATATCTAGAATCACTAATCGAAAAAAACTCATTAACTTGCCATATTATATCATAAGTTAAAGATACTAATTAACATTTAGAAAAAAAAACAATTCATCAATTCTTTTGTTCAAAGTTTCTAACAGAATCTCTTGGTTCTATTAGAGTGATGCTATTAGAGGAATGAAAAATCCTTCTCTTACAAGGTCGGTTCAAGCCGGTGGTAAAGTACCAATTCCAACTTTTTGAAAGCAAAACTCCTAAAATCCAATTTAATTTGAAAAAGTAATTATATTCATATTTATAAAAAAAAACATTAAAAACATTACTAAAACAAAACGCGTGAACTCCAAAGCCAATTGAAGACAGCTTTGACTACAAGGTGGCCCAATCACCAGCTGTTGCATCAAACACGGCTTCTTCTTTTCACCATACGAACCTTCTTTCGAACCTCCTCCCTCTTAAACCTTTACTACTACTACTATATATATACATTCATCCATAAACCCTTACAACTCACAAATCAAAACCCCAATAGAAGAAAAAAAAAGCCCCATAAATCTCTGAAAATGGCAATCAGTTACTTACTTTCTCTGTGTCTTTCTCTTATCTTCATCTCCTCTGTTTCAGCTAACTTCCAAAGAGACGTAGAGATAACATGGGGAGATGGACGTGGACAGATCACAAACAATGGAGAGCTTCTCACTTTATCTCTAGACAAATCCTCTGGCTCTGGTTTCCAATCCAAAAACGAGTACTTGTTCGGTAAAATCGACATGCAGATGAAACTCGTCCCTGGAAACTCAGCAGGAACCGTCACAACACTCTACGTAAGTTACAAAACAAACAATCTTCACGTTCTTTTGTTACATTTTGAAGTTCTTTTTTTCTAACATTATTTTTATTCCAGTTGAAATCACCTGGAACAACATGGGACGAGATTGATTTCGAGTTTCTAGGAAACCTAAGTGGAGATCCTTACACACTTCACACAAATGTCTACACACAAGGTAAAGGAGACAAAGAACAGCAGTTCAAACTCTGGTTCGATCCAACAGCTGATTTCCACACTTACACCATTCTATGGAACCCACAACGAATCATTTTCACTGTCGATGGAACTCCCATTAGAGAATTCAAGAACATGGAATCTATTGGCACTCTGTTCCCCAAGAACCGACCAATGAGAATGTACTCTAGTCTTTGGAACGCTGATGACTGGGCCACGAGAGGCGGGTTGGTCAAAACCGATTGGTCTAAAGCTCCTTTCACTGCTTCGTACCGTGGCTTCAACCAAGAAGCTTGTGTTTGGTCAAACGGCAAGTCGTCTTGTCCTGATGTCTCGAAACAAGCGACCACTGGCTCGTGGTTGTCCCAGGAACTTGACTCAACTGCTCAAGAAAGGATGAGATGGGTACAGAAAAACTATATGATATACAACTATTGTACGGATTCGAAGAGATTCCCTCAAGGTCTTCCTAAAGAGTGCTTAGCTGCATAGAGAGTAAAGAGTTGAGAGCAGAACAAAATTCTTCATTTTTATTGCTATAAAATTGTATTCATTTTATTGTAAGTCACACTAAATTTTATTGATTAGTTTGCATTGTATTAATTCGTTAAAATAATACTGTTAAATCGTTTTTTTTTTAATTCTTTTTAAATCAATTTTAACTAGTTACAAGACTTAATCAGATTCCCAAACTCAAACCGGGTTAAAACTAAACCGGGCCGACCGATTTTAACCGAAACAAGGAAATGTGCACACGTAGCATGAGGCACAAGTAAGCACATGCTTGCTACATAACAACCAGCTGTTCACATATTAAACAACACAAGAGTCACAAGCGGCGAACTAAACTACAAGTGTACTAAGACTAGCCTCCCTTGTATAAAACCACCCCCAACACACACGGTCCCAATGAATGAATTCAATTCTCAGTCTTACCGACACAAAAGCATGGACCGTTCCACTTTGATCTTATCTATATTACTCACTCTCACCGCTTCTACCACGACCTTCTTCTCTCCGGTTCTCGCTGGAACGTTCGATACAGAATTCGCTGTAACATCCCGGGCCCGGCCCAAAATGAAACCCAAGAGCTGGAGGCCCAACTAGAGGAAACCCTAGACATAACCCCTCCCATTTCCTATATAAGGAGCAGCCCTCCTAGGTCTAAGGCAGAAAGGAGACGTCAAGCGAAGCCCTGCCCGAGGAGAGAGCCAGCCGCCGCCGACCAGCCCCCTCCGTCGCCGAGCCCC